>JAJOZX010001677.1:90000-187500 GCA_023014485.1 Bathynomus jamesi | reverse complement strand
CAGCAAAAAATTGAAAAATAAAATTGTAAGAGGAACCTACAGATTTATAAGGAAACAAAGAAAAAAACAAATTTTTACCAAAGATTTAACAACCTGCCCTTTTTGTTTAAATCCATTCTGAAGGAATTCAGAGCAACGGGATCAAGTTGAAACAGACCTTTACTCATGTTAAGGTTATTTGTAAGTTGAATTATAGCCGACTCAAGAATATTTCTATTAACAATGTTGCTAGAGTGAAACAAAACTGAAGCATTATTCCAATCAATACAATGGGATAACTCTGACAAATGGACAAAAAGGGCACTGGACAACTGTCCCGTTCTAACTGAATATTGATGCTGTTTTACACACGTTTGCAAATCCTTTCCCGTCTGACCTATGTAAAAGGAATCACATTGCTTACACCCAATTTTATAGATAATGCCTAAATTATTGGTAGGGCTATTTTTTACTATGATGTTTTTCACAATATTGTTATATGAAAAAACCACTGATATCCAAAAGTTTAAGTACATTAGCAATGCCTAAGAAGCCTGGGAAAAATGGAAGTACAGTACTAAAATATTCTTTGACAAGGTGCGAGTGTTATTATTCACACGATAGAAGGTTCGTTTAGCCTTATTAAGACAAGATTCCATGAACGCAGATGGGTAACACAACTCACTTCCAATACCGTTGGTATTTTCCAATTCGGCATCGATGTATTCCGGACTGGCGATCCTAAGAGCACAGAGAAACATTGAGGAAAATATGGCCTTTTTAATAGGGGTGTCATGTCCAGAGTAAAAGTGTACGTAGGCCAAATTGTTTGTTTTTTCCGATAGATACTAAGCTTAAAACCCGGGCTATCCCTATGAACACGCACATCCAAAAACGGGATTGAGTTGTCTTGTTCCACTTCTAAAGTAAATTTAATGGAGTGGACTTGGTCATTTAACTGAAGGAGGAAGTCATCCAGGTCACGATTCATGGGCCAGATACACAAAATATCGTCGATGTACCGCAACCAAGGGATGCCAACCCCCAGGATTCTCGGAATGTAAGTAATTTCAAAAAACTCCATATAAATATTGGAGAGAAGGGGCGACAAAGGGTTGCCCATGGCCATCCCAAAAACTTGTTGATAATGCTCGCCATTGAAAGTGAATTTACAATCCTTGATACAAAGCTTAATAAGTTCCAAAACAGTGTGTGCAGGTAATGGTAGATCATAGTTATGTAATTCTCGGGTGAGAAAGTCAAGCATATCATCAATAAGGACTTAATTTCCCTTTTTTGGTCCACTTCACCTTCTCTGCCTTACCTTTATGATCTTATTAAAACCCACAAACAGGGTAACCCTATGTGCCCTATTATTAGCTCGGTGGGCTCTATTACCTATAAACTCTCCAAATGGCTTGTTAATGTTTTGTCCCCCATTCTTGGAACACTCTGATTCGCACGTAAAAAATTCCATGGATCTCACTGAAAAATTGAATAATGTTCGCATTAATACCAACGATAAATTGATCAGTTTCGACGTTTGTTCATTGTTCACAAAAGTGCCAATTGATGATATGCTTGACTTTTTTGCCTGAGAATTACATAACTATGATCTACCATTACCTGCACACACTGTTTTGGAACTTATCAAGCTTTGTATCAAGGATTGTAAATTCACTTTCAATGGTGAGCATTATCAACAAGTTTTTGGGATGGCCATGGGCAACCCTTTGTCGCCCCTTCTCTCCAATATTTATATGGAGTTTTTTTAAATTACTTACATTCCGAGAATCCTGGGGGTTGGCATCCCTTGGTTGCGGTACGTCGACGATATTTTGTGTATCTGGCCCATGAATCGTGACCTGGATGACTTCCTCCTTCAGTTAAATGACCAAGTCCCCTCCATTAAATTTACTTTAGAAGTGGAACAAGACAACTCAATCCCGTTTTTGGATGTGCGTGTTCATAGGGATAGCCCGGGTTTTAAGCTTAGTATCTATCGGAAAAAAACAAACAATTTGGCCTACGTACACTTTTACTCTGGACATGACACCCCTATTAAAAAGGCCATATTTTCCTCAATGTTTCTCCGTGCTCTTAGGATCGCCAGTCTGGAATACATCGATGCCGAATTGGAAAATACCAATGGTATTGGAAGTGAGTTGTGTTACCCATCTGCGTTCATGGAATCTTGTCTTAATAAGGCTAAACGAACCTTCTATCGTGTGAATAATAACACTCGCACCTTGTCAAAGAATATTTTAGTACTTCCATTTTTCACGGGCTTCTTAGGCATTGCTAATGTACTTAAACTTTTGGATATCAGTGTAGTTTTTTTCATATAACAATATTGTGAAAAACATCATAGTAAAAAATAGCCCTACCAATAATTTAGGCATTATCTATAAAATTGGGTGTAAGCAATGTGATTCCTTTTACATAGGTCAGACGGGAAAGGATTTGCAAACGCGTGTAAAACAGCATCAATATTCCGTTAGAACGGGACAGTTGTCCAGTGCCCTTTTTGTCCATTTGTCAGAGTTATCCCATTGTATTGATTGGAATAATGCTTCAGTTTTGTTTCACTCTAGCAACATTGTTAATAGAAATATTCTTGAGTCGGCTATAATTCAACTTACAAATAACCTTAACATGAGTAAAGGTCTGTTTCAACTCGATCCCGTTGCTCTGAATTCCTTCAGAATGGATTTAAACAAAAAGGGCAGGTTGTTAAATCTTTGGTAAAAATTTGTTTTTGTCTTTGTTTCCTTATAAATCTGTAGGTTCCTCTTACAATTTTATTTTTCAATTTTTTGCTGTATGCGTGTATGTGTATGTGAGTATGTGCGTGGTCATTGCAGTTAAATGTGTGTGTATGTATATGTGTGTATATGTATGTATATATGTGTATATAATATATATATATATATGATGAATAAAACCACGAAGGAAAAAGAAACACAAAAGGGTGCTCAAGCGCTTTCGTCTAATATATATATATATATGAATAGAAACGACATAAGTTCCTTAATACTTATGTCGTTTCTATTCATTTATATACTGCGCGGTCATTGCAGTTATTTGTTGCATATATATATATGTGTATATGTGTATGTACCTTACCTTACCTTACCTTACCTTACCTTACCTTACCTTACAACCTTACAAAGGTTCCACGTGATGATTTCTCATTTCGCAAAGGTCAAGCTTGTATGTGTATATATATAGTGTGTGTGTGTGTGTGTGTGTTTGTATATATATTTGGTTATGCGGGTATACATGTGTAGTTGTATTATTTGTAATTTTTTCAATTTATATTTATTTTTATTTCTTTATTCTTTTGTGACCTACCAATTTTTCAGACAATAATTATAAAAACAAACCTTTGGTAATTTTTTCCCTTATGCATATATATATATATATATATTCTGTATATATTGCGTTTATATTTCGTATATATACCTTATATATATTGTATATATTTTTATGGTTCTTTATATATCATCTAGGCATCATTTTGTTTTCCAATTTATATTTACTTGTACTTTTTTATTCGTTTGTGACCATAGTATGCATGATTCAGACAATAACTAAAAAACCTTTGGTAATTTTTCCCTTATAAATTGGTGTGCCCCTCTTAAAATTTATTTTTCAATTTATTATTATTATTTTTTATTATTTTTAAATTTTTTTTTTTTTTTTTTTTTGTGACATATATATCAATTTGGCATCATCCATTAAATTGATTGTAAACTTCCCTTTTGAGCTTGAATTTGTAGACTCCACTTACAATTTTTGGTTTTTTATCTGTTGGTTTATTTCTTTATGGTTATTTAGGCTGACATATATATCACTAAGGCATTATTTTGTAATAATTTTTTTTTTCCTATTTATATTTATATTTATTTTTATTTCTTTAGTCTTTTGTGACCTATATTTATATATATATATTTGTGGTTTTTTATTTGTTGGTTTATTTCTTTATGGTTATTTAGGCTGTGACATATATATCACTAAGGCACTATTTTGTAATTAATTTTTTATTTTTTTTTTTTCCCCCAATTTATATTTATATTTATTTTTATTTCTTTATTCTTTTGTGACCTGTTCCATAAACAAGCCATTTGAATTTATATTGAATGTCGGCCAAAGTGCTAAAAGTGTCAATTTCCCATACAAATGTGTTTGCTCCTCCCACAATTTTTTCTATGCTTACTATATATATGTATGTATATACATATGTGTGTATATATATATAATATATATATATGTATATATATATGTATATATATGTATGTATGTTTATTTTTGTAACCTATATATTGCCTTGATCTGTCCTTTCACTCCAGTGTTCCTGAGGATGTCATTAGACGAAAGCGCTTGAGCACCCCTTTGTGTTTCTTTTCCCTTCGTGGTTTTATTCATCATAAATATTTTTCACGTGTCACTTTCGTGAAATAATTTTTCATATATATATATATAATATATATATATTATATATATATATATATATATATATATATATATATATATATATATATATATATTTATTTATATATTTCTAATATGCATTTTTTTAGGAGAATAATGATTTTGTAAAATTAGTAGGAACCATAGAAGTTTATTAAACCACTACTTAATTGAAAGTTTTAAAATTTTATGCCCTTAAAGAAAACATGATCTGGCCAAATCTCCAGACATTTCTTGATCCGGCCAAATTATTAAGTATCTGGCAAAAATTAAAAGCCAGATATCCAGTACCTATCTGGTTATCTGGCTATATTGTGATCTGGTACATCCCTAGTTAAGACGCAGTGAGACGGTTAAAATTCTTGGAGGTCACAGATTTTCGAGCACAGACTCATTCCCCAATGGAAAGCTTCCTCTTGGTAAAGATGTCATCCAACATGTAATGGCAGAAGAGAGCTGGGCAACTAGACAAGCAGCTGATACGGTTGCACTAAATCTGATTGAATGCTAGATTTGGTGCAATGTCTTTCCAATTTCACACCCCAGTGTCACCAGCAAGATTCAGGATCTAGTCAAAGAATTTTTGAGGTAAGACGCAAATTTTTTAGTCCCTTATAAAAAGATTTAAAATGTCATACTTCTGTAAATTTTGTAGTTACATTTATTTGTTTGTGACAGTAATTTTATTAACGTATCATGTGATTTAGTGATTTGCAAATCATAAGAGTGAGTGGTAATAAATTCTGTTTTGACTAGATCTTAACTTAAGGTTTATAATTGAACTTTGCATTCACAACATTAAAGTTTTGGTAATTTTGTAGGTTTGATAGATATCCATAAAAGAAACATGGTGACAAGCTCTAGAGTGATCTTTCTTCCTGCATTGAAAAAACTTTGAAGTTGTTTGATATCTTCTGTGGGATTCAAATTGGAGAAGAGATTTGGAACATTTGTATCAACTCAAAATGACAGACTATGCTTTCTATGAGGACCAGAAAACAGCTAGAATAGGACGATGCGTTGGTTTTAAGGAACGTCTTACATCGGCAGACATCAGATACAAAAAATATGTATGTTGCTTGCAGGAACAAGCCAAAGAAGAGAATCAATGAGTTTGATCTATATAAATTAAGAAACTCTTGATTAATGGCCACCGAAAATCTGGGTTTCTTGAAATGATTGTGTGTGCTACAAATTATGAAATTTTATTTTTGCGTCTTTGGTAAACTATTTTGTATCATAATCATATTGTATTTTATTATCCCCAGGGAACAGCTCAGAAGAGTTCATGTTGTTCCATCAAGCTTAGCAGCAGTACATGACGGTGATCTCGACAGTCTCTCAAGTCAGGGCAGCCTGGAATCACATGATGAAACAGCTGGTGTCAGTGAACAACATGAATCCAGGACAGAACAAAATAGGAAGAGTCTACCAAACTTCGCTTGGCAGTGTGACAGGTATACTGTATAGTTTAAAATATGAGTATGCTTTGAACACACTTGTTGCTCTGTTGACAATACCTTTGAAAAAATTATTTATAATCCATGTAATGTTGCTAATAGTTAAGAGTCCAAATCTTGGACACTGCTATCCAATGAACATCCTCTTAGAATATTAACTTGATATAAAATAAATGTCTTTTACCAGGTATCATGTAAGTGACAGAGCCGGAGCAGCAGTTGCATCAGCAGTTTGGTGACAGGACAAATGCGTCCCGGTCATTGCCGTCCCTGGACAATTGCATCCGGTTTTATTTCATCCCGGACAATTGCGCACTTCCCCAACTACTATATGAAGTTTATTTATTAGAGAAGTGAATAGAAAGTTCAATGTGACTTCACCTATGCAATTGTCCAGGACGCCAATGACGAGGGATGAGTATGTTTGTTATTGTAATTTTGTATGGGATATAATGCCCGGTTAGATTAATTTAATGCCCAGTTTGGTCAACTGTATGCCCTTGATGATTGGTTAGGTTAAGTTGTGATATTTTTGTTAAAACTAACGAAACTAACTTTATCTTAAGTGGACGTAACCCATAAAATTTGACAATGATGTTGCTGATGATGGATAAAGTTTTAGAGAACAGTTTCGAACAGAACTTATGAACATATAACAAGTTTAATAGGTTAAAATGAAAAGTATATTTGAAATTCCGATACTAACTTTCTATTCACTTCTGTAATAAATAAACTTCATATAGTAGTTGGAGAAGTACGCAATTGTCCAGGGACGCCATTGACCGGGACGACGCACTTGACCAGGACGCAGTTGTCCTAGATCCCAGCAGTTTTAGAGGATTATGGAATTATCACAACTACTGATAAGATGAATGTAATTGACAGGTAACAGTCCAATTATCTTGTACATTAGTATCTGATTCAAATCAAGTATTTCATAAAAAGGCATAGGGCCCTACGTTTTAAACAAGTGTTGAAATTTAAATATTGTTAGTCAAAACCTATGGAGCTTGCTTAAATAACTGTCTTTAAAATTGAGTAAATTTGCACTATGAACTTTACAGGAACAAGCTCGGAAGAGAACGTGAAAAATATTGTAAAGCCATAAGAAAAGAGGAGGGTAAATTGTTTGAATTGGTGGATGCTATTTATGTGGATGGTCGCAAAGATGCAACAATGGTGACAGTTGAAGCAAATGGCAAATATTACAGAAGAACTGAGCTAGAAGAGCACAATGTAATTGTAGGAGAACCTGGTAAGATTTAAAATTTTGATCTTTAGTTTGCATTTTGTAACAGATATTACTCAGAATACTTAAGATGAATTTTGGATATAGAAATTGGAAAATAGATATAAACCCTGAAATATCTAAAAAATTCTCTAATTTCTGAATACTATTTTGGGTGATTTCTACCTCTCACATGTGACTCCAAGTAATGGCAAGGGGTCGACTATTGCAACAGAGATATACAAGGCCCTCAAAGACACTGAATTACAAACCAAACTTGCCATGATAGGCTCTGATTGGACTAATACAATGACTGGTTCAAATGGTGGAGCTATCAGATGCCTGGAAGAACTGCTTGGTAGACCTTTGCAGTGGAGCATTTGCCTATTACACTGTAATGAGCTCCCCCTTTGTCATGTCTTTGTTACTCTGTATGGAACAACAGAGCTCAGACTCATTTTCAGGAAAGATAGGGGTTGAACTTGGTGGAAGTGTATCTCAGTGGGACGTGATTTCATTCAAGCCAATTAGGAATTCAGAATTTCCAATTATTCCTAACGAAGTACTGGAGGACCTCAGCACTGATCAGTATTATGCTTAAGAATCTGTGTGGCTGTTATGCTAGTGTGTGGTGATCCTAATCTTGAGCTCCTTGAAGTTGGACCGATCTGTCATTCAAGGTGGTTGACTCTGGCATATAGAATCCTCAGATTTTATACTACATCTCAAAGGAAGCCTTCCAAAGTTCTGGTCACACTTGCAGAGTTTTGTATCTTGGTCTATTTTCCAAGTTGGTTCCAGATCAAGAAGGAGTATCGATGCACAGATGGTACTAAGAACTTTTATGGTATGCTCCAAAGGATCCTGAAATTTCCTCACAAGGAAGCCAGGGAGATATCCCTAAAAAAACTCTACCAAAATGCATATTGTGCTCACCCTGAGAACGTATTAATTGCCATACTTGCTGATTCAGACCCACAAATCCGCAACATCGCAGTTAACAAGGTACTTTTGGTCAGAGGGAATGAATCATTTGAAACAGTGATAGACAATGACTTCGAAACTGATAAGTGATTCAGATGAGGATATTGATGTCCCAGAGTTACAGCCTGACTTGAGTATTGTGAGAGATGGTAGTGTCAGGAGATTCATGGTGTCTAAAATTGATAATGAAGCTTGAGGGTATCTCAAAATGATAAACTTAAATTCACCTGACATTCATGAGCCCCCTATCATAGCATCTCTAACCAATGAAGAACTCATAAACATAAGAAAGGAAGCACTGAAACTCATTCAGCATAATCAGGCTGCAGAGAGGCACATTAAACTTGTAACAGAAGCTTCCTCAACTGTGGTAGGATTTGAACGTTGTGATGGCATTATTCGACAAAAGATAAAATCAAGAAAACTGATGAAAGTGTTAAATACAATATTCTGAAGCTGTTTAGATTATTTTTTTTATTACTTTGTTTAATGAGTGGTGCTTTGGATTAATCTTAAGTTGATTTGTAATATTTTCAGTAGAAAATTGTACATACTGTATTTACCACAAATTGTCTAAAAAATTTGCAAAAAAGAAAAAGGGCTGAAAATTGCAGTTTTTGGACAAAAATAATATAAATATGGATTTTTTGATGCATTATTGTGACCCTGCAGCCCTCTGCAAATGTTTTAATCTGCTTCAGAGGTAAAAAATACATCATAAACAGTTTTTAAATTGTCTTTCTATCATGTCCAGAACCCGAGATAACTCACTGGGTTCAAATTTTGGTTGCATGCACATATGATTTGTATAAATTGGCCAGTATCAGTCAGTTTTGTATGCAACCACCCAAAATCAGTTTTAAAGTTTAATCCTGGATAAAAAACAACTATCTAGACCCCCTCAATTTTGATCCTGGCACTTTTGATTTTTTCACTCCACCCTAATATATTTATATTGTAAAGGGTGATCCAGAGAAATGGGACCCAAAAGAAACCCCTGTAACTCTTAAAGTATAAGTCCTTTTATAAAATCATACGCATCATTCGAAAGAGGATAGTTACAAGTTTGTACAGGATTGTATAGGTTTTGACAATACAATACAAGACAAGATAAGATACAAAACAAAATAAAAGTGTTAGTTAAAACTAACCCTTCAAGATGACTGCATGGACTGTGGAACAGCTGCGTTTCATAACTGAGCAATATTATGAGCATGGAAGAAGTGTAGTTTCAGCTCTTAGAAGGTGATTTTGACATCTGAAAATTTGTCTTGAAAGATCTTTGAGCTGAAACTACACTTCTTCCATGCTCATAATATTGCTCAGTTATGAAACGCAGCTGTTCCACAGTCCATGCAGTCATCTTGAAGGGTTAGTTTTAACCAACACTTTTATTTTGTTTTGTATCTTGTCTTGTATTGTCAAAACCTATACAATCCTGTACAAACTTGTAACTATCCTCTTTCGAATGATGCGTATGATTTTATAAAAGGACTTAACTTTAAGAGTTACAGGGGTTTCTTTTGGGTCCCATTTCTCTGGATCACCCTTTATAAATTACCAGCCCCACTCTGCCGCAACCCCATCACTGTCACCCATCTCCTAGTTGAATACCCAAATTTCTCTGCCCTCCACCATAGGCGCTTCCCCTTCTTGTCCCGTATCTCCGCACCCAAGCATTTCCAGTCCATACTTGCTGAAGGATCCCAATCTTCAACAAGCAATATTCTCCTTCCTGACTCATTCTCATCTACTTCACCGCATTTAGGACTATACCTTCCCTTCCCCCTACTCAGTAACTGAACCACCCTCACTCTCCGAGTCCACTACCCCCACCCTAGTAACACCCCCTACCAACTGCCTCGCTGAGATGTGTGCCATTTCACATAGGCACGAATCGGCAGTATATCATCTACAAAAAAAATATATATACTGTATGTATTTACAGTATATACCTTTAACCCCTTCATTACTTTGCACTGAAGGGGTTAATAGGACTATGTCGAGGCCACTGTCATTACACTGCATCCCGTCATTCAACAAAGTTAAGTGACAGTGTGGCTGGATGGGGGATTGCCCTCCGCATCCAGATGTCACAACAACTCGTAGGTCCCTTCCATCACATGACCTTAGATGTTTTGTTGATGGAAGTTGAATGACCCCATCAACCAAACTATAACTTTAATATAAATTTACAGGCGAAATCGACACACGAACATTTATTCGACCAAAGAAAAGAAGATCTCTGGCTTATGAAGGTGTTAATGATGAAAATAGAAATACAGTGATCAAAATGGGTAATTATTATTTTTTTTTTAAAGTAGGATATTTTGAATTAAATCACAAACTAGAGTTAACATTTAACTCCTGATTTATTATAATTTTTTATCATTACCCAGAGGTTGACATGAACTAGGTTATTTCTCTGTCATTGTTACAAACTTTCGAAGAAAAATTCTGTAAACCTGAAAGATACCATTTTAATTATGTATTGTATATTGGAAGTGTGCTTCATTTGTACTTGTGAAAAAACTATATAGGGCTATGGGTTGATTGCCTGATACCCTCATCCGTTGGAAATTTCCAGCAGACTTCATTGGAGAGTTAACGACAAAAGCCCTGTGTTTTTTCGTTAGCGAGTTATGTATATGTAGGTCTTCAAAGGACCTCTGTTTATTTGCCTTCGGTATTTGCGCTGCCTAATGGTAAAGAAAGGAATTGCATTACCTTATTATTTCGTTGGGCCTCGCTTCTGTTTCGATGTAGGGCCGTGGTACAATGGAGCTACACAATGAGTTGACTCGATGTAACTAATATAGGCAGTCACTATTTAAACACCTGAAGGAACAGGCCTATCCTTCTTATAGTTAAGTTTTATATCAAGAGGATTTCACTCAGAACTTATAGGAAGATAAAGGACATCTTCCTTGCTTAAAGCATCGCTGTAACATAAGCAGCTCCGAGGAGCCGCTATAATATAATCTTCGTATTTTTATTATCTGTTGATTTCGCAAAGATCGTTGACTCGTTTCTCGATGTAATTTTCACGAGTTGGCAGTGGAAAAGTTTGAACATGAGATCATAAATTTGGTTTTCTTCTTGTCATGCAGGCCCGATGCCTACATATGGGTTCTATGTACGTATGGCAATCATTTCATTCTCAATAGGCTATGTCGCCAATTCCGAGGCAATTTTTTAGATATTTAATTCAATTAAGTAATAATTTATATTTAATTAAGAAATAAAGGTACCACATACGATACCATGTTGTTAGCGTGTATAGTTTTTCCATAGTACTCAATGGGCAATTTTTATTTTTTTTTAAATTGATCATACACTTTTTTGTACCTTAAACAAAGTTGCTTTTGTTTTTCTTGTAAATTCAAGTTGTTTATTGCATATTCTGAAAGATTTACTACATACTGTGATTGTGATGTATGTGTTCAGTCATTGAACCCATCTTGCTGCCCTTTAATTGTGGATTTCCATAAAGTTTTAGTTTAATATTATTTGGCTTATAAAAGGAGGTAAAACTAATTGAGCTTGGAAGACCATGCTTTAGTGATACAAAACATTATAGGCCTTCTGTTGGCATGTATGCCTCCGGTTCTCACATATTGGATTACCACCACCATCACCACCACACACACAGTAATGAATGGCTTAAGTTGAGTGGGACACTGGTGTAGTGTGTTTAGTAACTAGTTCATGCATCTTTAGTTTGGAGAGTACAAAAATTCATAATGTACGCGATTAATAGTATACATTTATTCTAAAGAATGAGCCTTTCCTAATGTATGTTTTTCATGCGTCAGATAATAATATACCTGTGGTGAGTGTTGGGTCTCAGAATGGATCCAGGGAGTACTTGGCCCTGTCCAGTGGGTCTCTCGGGTCAGAGGAGGAGGACCGTTTGAGCTCGGCTTCGGATGGTAGCTATTCTTCCTACAGACTGGCAGATGTCGAGGATGTAAATGCTCTGGCGAGACTTCAGGAAGAAAGTGAGTTAAAACATTTAGCAAGTTTATTAATTGCTTTTAAATGGGTGTATTTTAGGCTTCATTTAATAAAATTATTAAATATGGGCTAATGTGGTGTCTGAAAACATTACTTTAAAAAGAATTTTAACCATAGTCAGGTTAAGAGCACTATAAACTTAGCTTTGTTTCTCTTTGAGCATTCAGAATTTTAGCTTGTAATGGGATTGGGACAATAAAGAAAGGGTTCCCCAGCTTGCCCAACATGAGTTCGAAGAAAATGGTTGAAATTCTGCTTGCCGCATAATTATGTATGTATGATGTTCGAATAGTAAGTTGTTGAAAGAGTTGCGTAATATTACCAAATTGAATTAATTGAGGTAGTCTAACAATTTGAATGGGGCCAGTGTCACTTGAAAAGAGCTTGGCAATGCTAACCAAAGCCGCACTGGGTTCTGTGCTTTAAAAAGTTAGCAGTAAACAAATGCAAAATCGTACTCCAGTCCCGCGTCGATCACGGAAACAGTTACGTAACGCGTAATGTTGATAAGTTATAAAGAAAAAGAAAAATTGAGATTGATTGTCAATTATGGGAAGAATGACCATATAATTCCCACAACCAATAGTAAAACCAACAAAAAACAGACTGCTAGAGAGAGAACTACAAAACCTAAAAATAAACTACGAACCAAATAATGAACAGAAGGAACCTCTAAATTATATTTAAAAAATTGAAGCTAATTCAAAGTTTTAAGCTCTTATCCTTTTAGAAACTACAAGAACACAGACCTGTGTAACTTTTAGGGGAGAAACTGAACAGAAGGATGTACTGTAAGTTGGGATAATTGGGTCCATTCCATTACAAGTCTGAACCATATAGGTCACGACCTACGGAGTTTGTAAACGTACCCTGGCCTGGTTGAACTTGCAAAACTTCCTAGGTCATAAATTATATGGTTCAGATCTGAAAATACTAGGAAAAACGGAACGGTCTCAGTTACCCAAATTTATAGTAGTTTAACCTCAGATTAAATTTAAGGCAACTTTTACCATTGTAAAGTAAAATAGCGAACAAATTACCAGTCGAGTAGTATAAAATAATGAAGAGATTACTCTCGAAAATACACAAGCAACGTTTGATCAAGGGATGGGGTTTTGAGTTGTTCCTTTTAACGTCCTTCAACCTCGAAGGGCCGTCATTTAGATAGGGACCGATCAGGATTGATTGGGTCAATGGTCTATGTGAAAACTTCACTTAGTATTGAAATTATACATTAGTTTCTATATTATGAACTTGCGTTCTTTCTGGCTGTTTACTACTGTTTTAGTAAACGAGCGTTCTTCTCGTAAGCATTTTTTTCACCAGATTTATTGGTTATTGATGCTTATAATACTTGAATTACCTTGTTATTGGTACATTATCAATTATTGGTTTCAGTAGTTGGGATACACTAAGCCACACGTACGAGGAGATACACTGAGAACCAGATTTAAAATTGAAGCGTTTTTAGATATAGTTTTCATCACAGGCTCCCGCTTAGTTTATTATCGATTTCAGTAATTTGAGATTCTTTTTATAGGAAAGCCAACACCCGTAAGACATGTTTCTCAATTTTTTATAGGTACTACTCGAAGCATGTTTTTAAAGAACCCAAACTGCAAAGTTTTCTTTATCTTAAAGTATTATGTACTACTGCTACTACACAGAGGTATAAGAAAAAGAAAAAACGACATTTTGATTTAATCAGTTTATCATCGGAGGATTGACTAAAAGAAGTTATTGAGAATAATAAGTAATGGCGGTTGGAAAAGAATGAAAATTTGTTGGGTCTCGATCAATCCTGTACCAATATGATCAGATCAGATCAGGAAGTTACAGTAATCCTCAAAATTGAAACTTTGGAAGATATTCACACTTTCTTTAGGCGGGTGTACTATACAGATTGAGTATCATCCGTGGCCCTTCTAAAGCTAAGCATTTAATTGGTGGGGACAACATAAATAACTAAATATCATATTAAAACATTACAGATCCTCATATCTTGGTAATGTTCAAGTTTCTAAACGTATATTTGAAAGTCCCCATTTGAAAACTACTAGTTCATAAAGTTATCTTTTCTTGATTAAAACTAGATTGTCTAAAATCAGTGTGTAATCCACTTCGGAGCAAGACCCTTCAATTTGCATAGTTCCCTGTGGAAATAAATTTTCCAAAGGTTTACAGTATGAGGGCAAGACGGGTTGTTTCTTACCAACATTAATTTTGTTAGCGAGTCGCAGCCACAACATAAATTTGCTGTTAGAATAACAAATGTGAACAGTACTAATTTTGTATGAATTCAAGGAAATTCCTATACTTTAAACAAAAATGCAAAAATTTGCACGTTAAATAACATATACTGAAGGGTACTAATAAAACATAACTTACGTCTTTCAGAGGTCAGTTTCTAGATTGTCGTCTTGACCTGATTAATTACTGTACACTCGAGCCTCGCATATTTCGTATGACTACCGACCACCTGCCCAAATTTGAATTGACTTTTTATTCTTCCTCTCCCTACTTCACTACGAGAGGTTAATACAGTTTACCAGTTTAATATATTTGTAATAATTCTTTGTATAGGACATTCGAATGTGGCGAGTTATTAAGAACAAACAACTACACTAATTCAAAGCATGGATAGCCTAATTTCTTTCGAGATCCCCTTTCTTTCGAAATCTCGTTTGCTGCTTGGGAATTCTTTTCGTACTGTCGGTTTCAATAGTTCGGGATACACTAGACCGCACTTACCTTCCGGCCCACCGTGTCCCAACTAATGGAGCCGATGGTAATGTTCTGACAAACTATGGCATGATCTCGTACGATATGATAACTTATGATACTGAAGAGGCAATATTAAAGCGCATTTTTGGGGTTCACTCACTCGCTCACTGCATATTTCTTAAAAGGTGGATATAAGGCTTGTTGGAGCTTTTACACGGGGTTCTTCAGTCGTATTAAAAATGGCTCTTATTCTGGCATTAATTCCGCATTTTTTTTTTTAAATGTATTGCATATTTAATAATTTTCACAAATCAGATACGTTTTAATAATTTGAATGAAGGATAAGGATAAATTTGATAAAAGAGTAAATGTTGCCTTTAAAATAATTTTCAAACTTTTATCATAATGATTCTTTGTTGTTGTTGTTGTTGTTATGGTTTCGTAATCATTTTTTTTTCTTTTTGGGAAGTAAACTCGTTTCCAAATAAGAGATTAATTAAATTCGTAATTATTAACAAGTTTATTTTTAGAAGTTACTTTTATTCGCGCGCGCACACGCACACACACACACGCACACGCACACACACACACACACACACGTCCAATTGTTAAATATTTCGTCGTTCTGCACTCAGGCTTTTTGGGTACTTCAGTTTTATTGATTATAATAATATTAAGGTCGCATGGATTGATTCGTTGATACCTTTACAGCTTCTCAGGCTCAGGCTATTTTAGTATCGACGATCTGATTATGTAAGTTGAGGATAGAGAGAGAGAGAGAGAAGAGTTTCTTAATCGGATCTTTATTCTAAATCAATTTTTAACGCTTCAATAATAATTATTATTTTGGGTTTGACTTTTTCTTGAGGAGAAGCGAGTGAGGGAAGGAGTGTGTTGTTTTCATTGGTTCCTCTCTTCGTTCGAGTCTCCCTCAGTTGTCCCATGTTATTCCTCCTAAATCTCGTCAAGCCGCATGGGGTTTACGTAAGTTAGGGGATATAAACGAACATTTTCTTTTTAAAAATCATTTGTGGAAAAAACCGATTATGTAACTAAGGGTTATATATATATATATATATATATATAATGCAAACCCACAAGGAAAAAAAATTCAAAGACCTTTCATGTATTCAATAGTACACCTTGGCGGGGTGTACTATTGAATACACGAAAGGCCTTGAAATAATTGTTTTCCTCGTGGGTTTGCATCATTCGTTATATATATAACGTGACAAAGCGATACCTGACATAAATGCATTCTTTGAAGAGGAATTGCAAGAAGAGTATATAACAGACTTTGATTTTACACCAAAAGATGTAGCGAGAGCTATAGGACAAATGAAACCACATTCAGCTGCAGGTCCGGACAATTGGAACGCATTATTGATTAAAAACTGTAAAAATGAAATAGCTACACCTTTATACTGGACATGGAGAAGATCCCTAGACACGGGGGAAATACTGAGCATCTTGAAAAGAGCAAACATTGTCCCTATATATAAAGGAGGGGACAGATCTCAAGCAAAGAACTATAGACCAGTGTCATTGACGTCCCACCTCACCAAAGTATTTGAAAGAATAGTTAGAGAGAAAATTTATGATTTCCTGGAGACACGGGAAAGATTCAACGAAAATCAGCATGGATTCCGATCAGGTAGATCATGCCTATCACAACTAATAGAACACTACAACAATATCCTAGATGCATTGGAAGGCAATGACAACTACGATGTTATATACACAGATTTTGCTAAAGCTTTCGATAAATGTGACCATGGTATAATAGCACATAAAATTAAAAATATGGGAATAACAGGCAAAGTTGGAAAATGGATCTACAACTTCCTTAGAGATCGTCTGCAGGTCGTCAAAATTCAAGGTATATCATCATCAGAATCGGAAGTACGCAGCTCAGTACCACAAGGGACAGTACTGGCCCCACTCCTGTTCATTCTCATGCTAACAGACATAGACAGCGGAGTAAACAGCAGCAGTATAGTAACATCCTTTGCAGACAATACAAAGATTAGCAGAAAAATCAGCGATGTACATGACGTGGAGGTCTTGCAGAGGGACACGAACAAAATATACAAATGGTCAGAAGACATGATGTCATTCAACGCCGAGAAATTTCAGCTCCTGAGATATGGTAGAAAAGAAGAACTTAAACAGACTGCATATTATGCTCCAGATAGACAGGAAATTCAGAGAAGCACGAAAGCGATTGATCGGGATGATAATGACATGATGCGAAATTCGAAACAAAATCAGATAGCGATAAATAAAGCAAAAAGAGTCGCCGGACATGTACTAAGAACGTTCAAGAGAAGGGACAGGACAGTAATGATTCCCCTGCTAAAAACACTGATTATACCAAAACTTGAATACTGCTCAGTTTTGACTTCCCCATATAAAAAGGAAGAAGCTAATAAACTAGAAGAAACGCAAAGGCATTTCACAGCCAAGATTGATGGCTGCAAAGAACTCAACTACTGGGAAAGACTACGTAAACTAAATCTGTACTCACTGGAAAGAAGAAGAGAGAGGTACATCATAATCTACATATGGAAAATGATCGAAAAACTGGTACCAAACCTAAAACTAAACCCAATTACCATTCAAACAACACTGGAAAACAAGAAAGGCAGAATGTGTAGTGTTCCCAAATTAAAGGCCCGACAAGGGACCTCCTCAACCCTGAAGGAAAATAGCTTGGTTGTCAGGGGGCCAAGACTTTTCAACCAGCTTCCTAAGGACCTCAGAAACGTAACGGGGTTCAAAGTTGAAGTCTTCAAGAAAAGACTGGATGCCTGGCTCAGGACAGTACCAGATGAGCCGGGCGTGCCTGGCTATGTACGGTGGAGAGCGCGAGAAAGCAACTCGCTCCTCCACCAGGCCAGACCTAGAGGCGGGGCCACCAGCTTGACCTCCGTGTGAAGAGAGAGCAACGCACGAAACAACATAAGGTTCATAAGGTAAGGTATGTATATATATATATCAGTGGCGTACGCAAGGGGAGATCCATCGGGTCTGGACCTCCCGTTAAGAAGCAAGACAAAAGTCTCATTTCGAGAGAAACGAATAGAACGTTGCCATGTGGCAAATTATTTTTGCCACAGACAGAGTACCATATTCATTTATTATTATTGAAAATAATAGTAAGAAAATGGCACTTTTCAAACTTTTAGACGCCCTTAGGAAAATCCTGCGTACGCCATTGATATATATATATATATATATATATATATATATGGTAATTCAAAATAATTCACACACATTTTGAAATGATTTATTTTGGATACTAATTGTACTTAATAAACAAAAACCTCACTATGTACAAAGGTAAGCATGTAAAAATAACATTTAATACTTTAGAGCACGGATGACGCATTGCGTGGCGGTAGCGATTCAGGCTCACGCGTCCGTGCGCATGGGGTGTAGCAACCGGGTTGGGGGTCCGCGCACTAAAGTGTTAATAGTCATTTTATGTTAACTTGAAAATGTCCACCATTTACACGCAAACATGCGGCGCAACGTCCCAAAACAAATCGACACGCAGTAGTGTTCATATTAGTTGAGGTTTTGCTACTTCCCGAACAATCACTTCCCGTAAGTGTTGCGTATTTTGAGGGTCAGTACCCTACACTTCGTCCTTCAGGTGCCCCGATAGAAAGAAGTCCAGAGGTGTGGTGTAAGATCACGGGTGGCCTTCGAGGATATTCAGTAGCTGTACCACGACGACTTATCCACAACCTAGGAAACTGTATGAAGAAAAGCTCGAACAGCTCTCGTGATAATGTGGCGGCGCGCTATCTTCCCGAAAGTAAATCTTTATGGTCCATACAGATGTTGTATTGAGCAGCATTTCCAGATAATTTTGACTTGTTACACTGCTATTAAAAGAGAGTGGCCCAATATTACAATGCCACGAGAAGAAAACCCAAGATTGTCCACAAATGTTTGGGTTTTGCACTCTCCAAAACAACCACTTGTGACATTCATGTGGTCATTCATTTTGAAAGTAGCTCCATCAAACGCAGTTATCCTATCCTCAAATTCACAATGTTAATTAATCATAACATTGAACCGCTCGCTGAACTTTACTCTTCTGCCATGATCATCCTCGTTAAGAGCGTGTAAAAGCCTAGGTATGTATGTTTTCCACTTTAATTTCTTTAAAATACGATGAACGGTAGGTTGACTGATCCCTGATGCACGTGCACAGCGCCTCGTTAATATTTTGGAGAACGTTCATACACCGTTATTACAGTTTTCACATTTCGCTTCGCGCTGTCCGTTTTCTCCCGCACTTGATTTTATTCACATTTCGAACAGTTCCACGTTCTTCAAATTTATCACGTATGCGACCAATTGCCGTACGAGTGGGTACTGCTGTTCAATACTCTCGTATCCAGACACTCTCTGCACTTCCCTTTATATTTTTATACTTCCAGTACTACTACAAAATGTTTTTCCTCTGTTCGAAAGTTAACAGACTATGTAAGATACTAAGATGAATTGTCTTTGCTACTTTTAATGCAAAACAATTATATTCATTTTTAAGTAATATTGCATGCTAGCAAATACACCATCATTACACCATAAATGCAGTTAGTATCCAAAATTAATCACTTCAAAATGTGTCTACATTATTTTGAATCACCCTATATATATATATATATATATATATATATATATATATATATATATATATATATTATATGAGCGTATTGCTCGAAACGTTGCGCAATAAAGAAGACTTTTCATGGCATTTACATTTCTCCTTGTCATTGGATTTCTACTAAATATTAAATTGAAGCTCTGTAGAAGCAACCCGCATAATTATATATATATATATATATATATATATATATTTTTTTTTTTTTTTTTTTTTTTTTTTTTTTTTTTTTTTAGTTCAGGAAGAACCGATTCGCCTCTATTTAAAGGGCATATCTCAGCGGAAAAACAAAGAAAAAGTGAGAGGAAAGACAGAGGAAAAAGAAAGGGTGGAGGGGACAGTCGAAGTGGAAAAAGACCAAGGACTGCAGGGTCGAGCCCCATCATCCTTGGGTGCTAGGGCCGGGAGGGCGCACGTGAAACCTCCAGGAACAAGCACGTACAAACGAGCACAAAGAGCACTCAAGAGCACGAGCTTAGAACCCCCTTGCGGGGGATATATATATATATATATATATATATATATATATATATATATATATATATATATATATACACAAACTCAGAATGGTTCCCTGAGAACATTATATGTTAAACACAGACCGTGCATGGAACAAGGAACTCTTCTGGGAAAATTAAATCCACTATAGTCCGAATAAGTAATGGTAAATGACAAATACCATAGTTTTTTTCCTTTTTCATGATTTTAGCCCGACGTGGGCAACGGGTCTCTCGCAAAGAGATCCCATAAATATAGCTTCCCTCACCAGCTATCTGCAAAGCAGACAGGATCCAGCTTTGGGACGTCCCAAAGCTGGATCCTGTCTGCTTTGCAGATAGCTGGTGAGGGAAGCTATATTTATGGGATCTCTTTGCGAGAGACCCGTTGCCCACGTCGGGCTAAAATCATGAAAAAGGAAAAAAACTATGGTATTTGTCATTTACCATTACTTATTCGGACTATAGTGGATTTAATTTTCCCAGAAGAGTTCCTTGTTCCATGCACGGTCTGTGTTTAACATATATATATATATATATATATATATATATATATATATATATATATATATATATATATATATCCCCCTCCCCGCGGGCGGTCTTTCTGGGGTGGATCGCCCGCGGGCTCCTGCCTCCATGTGGCGAGGGGGGTCAGCCGCGGCTGGGGGCCCTGCCGGGTCCCCCGCCCGGTTGCGAAGTGGACTTTTAGCATACCCTGCTATCCTACAGCCCCCTCTTTCCTGTCTTCCCCTCTTTCTCCTCTTCCTTGCCCCCTCTGTTTTTTCTGCTTTCTCTGTTCACTTCGCGCGCCCCGTGGGCTGCCGGGGCTGGTCGCTGGGGGTCTCGCTCCCATGGCCGGGGCCGGAGTAAGTTGGCTGGTAGGGTGCCCGGGCCCGGGACCCTGGGGGGCCTTGGTCTTTGCTGCCGGCGGGGGAGAACTTTCGACGCTGCAAGGGCCCCTTTTGAAACGGGGGTACCTCCATGGGACGAGGCACCCATCCCCCGCCGGCATGCGCTTGGTCCCCTTGGGCCCCGGGTAATCGGTTCCCCGCGGCCCCGGCCGCGAAACAACAATAAAAATTTTCTTTATGGAAACATTTACAAATCTAATGGACCTCGTTGACGACCCGGCTTCTGCATCTGACCTCCCTCTGACTACCTCTTTGGACCTTGGGTCTGGTAAGGGCAGTCGGCAGCCCTCGCCCACCCCGTCTGCTCTTCTTGCCGACACCTCCTCTCCCTCTCTTCCCCAGGCTCGTGGCGCCGCTGCCCGACCCCCGCCAGTGGCGGATGGACCTGCAGTGGACCCCCCGACCCCTGGATCCCCCCATATTCCACGTCCCGATAGGGACCCACCTGCTTTTTCGCCCTCAGGTGGGAAGCCCGCGGCCCCGGTCGCCTCCCACTCCGGTCGGGCCTCATCGCCCCCGGCCCCCTCGGCCCCTGGGGGACGTGGGACCCGACGTCGCCGTCCGCCTTTCTCGTCTCCCCGTCCCCTCGAAGTACCGGTAATGTTTGGCCCGACGGCTTCGCTCGGCCTTAGGACGGTGGACAAGTTCCTCGTCCTCCGCCCCTCCTCCTCCAAGCCCCTCCCCACTAACCATGAACGCCTCTTTCGAGCGATCCATGGGGTGACGGGGACGGCTCGTTTTGACCTTCGGCCTCAGAGGGATGGCTCCATTCTGATAAGGTCGCGTTCCTCTGTCGAAACCACCTCTCTGCTCGCTATCCCCAATGTCCTGGGCTGCGGGATCACGGTGTCCCCCCACCCCCGCCTCAATAAGTGCCAGGGCACAATCTACGCTGCTCGTCTTCTACCTATCCCGGTGGAAGACCTCCAGATTGACCTCGCCTCCCAGGGTGTTGTGAGAGTGTACCGCTTTCCCGACAGATCGCGATCCCCAACCGCCCCTTCTCGCCTGCTCCTCACTTTCGACTCACTGGTGCCCCCCGTTTCGGTATTCTGGGGCTTTGGTGAGAGACGAGCGTGCGAATTCTCGGTACGACCATACGTGCCAGATCCTACGCGCTGTTTTCAGTGCAATAGGTTTGGCCACGTGAGCAGCTCCTGCCGTCAGCCGGCCCCGTTGTGTGTCCGCTGCGGCGGCCCTCCCCACCCCTTGCCCTGTACTGCTCCGCCTTCCTGCACCAACTGCCATGGACCACACCCTGCTTCATCCCGCTTTTGCCCGTCCTTCCTCTTTGAGAGGGAGGTTCGGGCCCTCTGTTCATCAGAGTTTCTCAGCGCCCGGGAGGCGCGGGACCGGTTGCGTGGCTGCGAGGCCCGGCGTGGTGCCTCGTACGCCGAGGCTCTCCGTTCCCGGCCGCCGCCGGCCCGGACCCCGTCCTCACCGGCGGTTCCCAACGCGCCTCCACCCACCATGTCCGCTACTCCCGGTCCATCCTCTGCCGCCCAGCGGACTCCTACCGCGGCTCCCCGTACTACCAGCGCGTCCCCACGTGCTCCCTCCGCGAACGCCGATGCTTCGTCGGCAACCCCCCCTGCCCCTTCTACGCCCTCTCCACCGGCGCCTTCGGCCACCCCCATTCCGGATCGTGACCCGCCGTCACCCATGCAGGCCACACGACGGAGGGGTAGGGGCCGCAAGCGCCGCGCCAGTAGTGACCCCGAAAGGTTCGGAGCCATAGACCTCGCATCACCTTCTTCTCCCAAACACAAACGCCCCCTTCGCCCTACCGCCCCGGTGTCCTCACCGTCCCCACTGCGCAACCGTTATGCACGCTCCCCCCTGGGGTCCCCGACGGCCCTCGTGGTGGGGGCTGAGATACACCCCTCCGGCCCGGTCGATGGACCCACTGGAGGGGGAACTCGCCCGCCTGGTCGGCGTGGGTGGGACGTGCACGCCCCCGCGCTTGACCCGCCCCATATCTCTCCTCGACCTGCCAATGCCACTGGGTGAGGTATTATTTTCCACTCCCCCTCGTAGTCCTGCCTCCCCTGCACCTCCGGTGAAGGGAGGGGCATTCTGGATACCCCTCACATCCCCTTCTCTGCATCGCTCTCCCCCGGACGTCCGGGAGACTCCTCTTCTGGAGGACTTGCCGGCGTCTGGTTCCACATCGCCCCCTCGTCGGGGTGACCCTCGCCTTCGCCCTCGTTCGGCGTCCCTCGGTGGACCCCGGGGCTTTCCGATTCCCTCTTTAATCTCGGGCCGCCCGATCGACCCACCCACCCCATAACCATCCTTTTCGCTGACTTTCCTACCCCTCCCTATACCTCGCTCCTGCAGTGGAACATCCGCGGGCTCCTGGTAGGCCTCGAGAGTGTCTCCTCTCTCCTGGCCTCCAGGTGTCCGGCGTGTTTCTGCCTTCAGGAGACGATTCTGGGATCCCGTTCCCTCCCTCGAGTGTCCGGCTACTGCGGGCTCCCTTCCCCGCCTTTCGATGGGGCGGGGAGGGGGGGCTCCGCGGTCTTCGTGCACCGCTCCGTCCCTTTCCGCCCCCTCCCGCTCCGTACAGTCCTGCAAGCTGTGGCCGTGCGCCTTTCTTTGGGGCGCCAGCTCACGGTCTGCTCTCTTTACCTCTCCCCTAACGTACGCCCTCCACCCGATTCTCTCCGTGACCTAATTCTTCAGCTTCCCCGCCCTTTCCTGATTCTCGGGGACTTCAACAGTCGGGACCCGGCCTGGGGGGACGTTTGCTCCACCTTTCTCTCCGGGACCCTTCTCTCCCTTATGGACGAGCTCGAGTTCACCTTTCTGAACGATGGCTCCCCAACCTGCCTTCACTCGGCCCACGACAGTTTCACCTGTATCGACCTTTCCCTGGTTTCCCTCGAAATCGTGACGGAGTTCAACTGGGAGGTCCTGCCGGATTCTTCCGGCAGTGACCATTTCCCAGTGTGTCTTACCCCGACCCGTCTCCTCCCCCCTACCTCTGTCCGTCCGCGCTGGCTGTTCGCCCGAGCAGACTGGGCCTCATACGCGAGGGGCACGGCGATCTCGCCATCAATTCCTGCCTTTCCCTCCGTCAGTGAGGCCCTCGCCTTCCTCGAGAGTAAGATCCTCTCGGCTGCCGCCAGTTGCATCCCCCGTACCTCTGGTTCCCCCAGGCCGCGAAGCGTCCCATGGTGGACCCCAGAGTGCTCCCATGCCGTTCAGGAGGGGCGCCGTGCCGGCCGCCGCTTCTACCGGACCCGCCAGCTGGAGCACAAGATAGAGTTTCAGCGCCTGAAGGCAGTGGCCCGTCGGGTCCTGAAACTGGCCCGGCGTACCTCCTGGCGGAGTTACGTGTCCGGGATCTCCTCCTCGACTGCCCCCTCGACTGTTTGGCGCAAGGTGCGTAGTTTTGAGGGGACCCGTGTCCCCCCCTCGACCCCCGGTGCTTCGGGTCGGGGACGACGAGTTCGTCTCCGATCCGGAGGCCGTCGCGAACGCACTCGCGGCGCACTTCGCAGCCATCTCCAGTTCCGATTCCCCCCATTCCCGCCGCGACCCACCGGATTTTCCACCTCATAGGGATGACCCCTATAATCACCTCTTCCGCATGACGGAGCTTCGGGAGGCCCTCCGCCCCCGACGCTCCTCCGCACCCGGCCCCGATAATATCCCCTATGACTTGTTACGGCACCTCCACCCCTCTGCTCTCAGCTTTTTACTGGACCTCTATAACCGGATTTGGTTGGAGGGTTCGTTCCCGGACCGGTGGCGTGAGTCCATCGTCGTCCCCATCCCGAAGCCCGATAAAGACCCCTCACTCCCGTCGAACTATCGCCCCATTTCCCTGACATGCTGCGCCTGCAAGGTTATGGAGGCGATGGTCGCCTCGCGGCTGTCCCTTACTCTGGAGGCGAGTGACCAATACCCTGCTACCCAGGCTGGTTTCCGGCGCTTCCGGTCTACCACCGACCCCCTCCTCCTCCTTAGCCACTACGTGCAGGAGTCTTTCTCCCGGCGTCACTTTGTACTCGCCGTCTTTTTCGACCTCCAGAAGGCCTACGATACTACTCGGCGGAGCGCGGTCTTTGACTGCTTACGCTCCCTGGGTTTCGTAGGCTTTCTCCCCTCCTTTATTTATAACTTCTTGTCCGCCCGTTCTTTCCGCGTCCGCATCGGTTCTACCCTCTCTGACCGCTTTCCGTTGGAGGAGGGTGTCCCTCAGGGTAGTGTCCTTAGCGTCCTGTGTTTCTCACTAGTGATGAACACAGTCGCTACGGTCCTGCCTATTTCCGTTCGTAGCTCCCTCTATGCCGATGACCTGGCTATCTATTCCTCTGGCCGCCTCCCGTCTTTGGCTGAACGTCGACTCCAGCTAGCCATCAACGCGGTGGTTCGCTGGGCGTCCTCGGTTGGCTATGCTTTCTCACCCTCTAAGTCTTCCAGTATGCTTTTCCGTCCTCGGCGCCTCCGTCTGTCTCATACCTTCGCCCTTACCCTTGCTGGCACTCCTCTTCCCCTCGTCCCATCCGTTTGATTCCTGGGTATGACCCTCGACGAATTTTTCGGTTGGGTTCCACACCTTAGGCGATTGCGGCAGTCATCTCGCCGCACCCTCTCCCTTTTGAGTCACCTGTCCCACATGACCTGGGGGGCGGACAGGCGTACTCTGCTGCGCCTGTACACCTCCCTGGTGCAATCCCGCATCGACTACGGCTGTGTGGTCTACAGCTCCGCCTCCTCTCCGGCACTCCGTATGCTGGATCCTCTTCTCCACCGTGGCCTTCGCCTGGCGTCGGGTGCCTTCCGCTCGTCCCCTGTCGCTAGTCTTCAGGTGGACTGCGGGCACCCCCCCCCCTGCCCCTTCGCCGGGGCCTTCTCATGGCGAAGTGTTACCTTCGCATCTGCCGCCTCCGATGTCCCTACTCTTCTCCGCGATCTCCTAGGCGCTACCCGCCTGACACGTGGCATTTCGCTGCCTCTCTGGCCGAGATCTTTTCATCCATGGGGATCCACCCCACCCTCTATCCTGCCGTTCTCCTTTGACCTGTCGCCCCCCTGGCTGACCACCCCTATCTGCCGCTGCCAGGCGCTTCGTGGCCTGCGTAAGGAGTCTCCTCCTACCGTCCTCCGGTCTTCTTTTCTGGCCCATCTTCCCGTCCACTCGGACGACGTTCCCGTCTACACCGACGGCTCGCGCTCCTCTGCAGGTGTCGCGGCCGCTGTCTTCTCTCCGTCGCTGTCACCTACCTCCCGGGGTATCCCCCTGCCGGTTCAGGCCTCCATCTTTTCCGCGGAGCTCTTTGCCCTTCTGAAGCCCTCCGTCTGGTATCGGGTTTCTCGCGGTCTTTCTGTACCATTTCTCTCGGACTCGCTGAGCGCCCTTCAAGCGCTCGAGCGCTATGATTCCCCGGACCCCCTCGTACGCCTTATTCAACAGGAGTACCATGTCCTGCACACCGTTCACCCGGATCCGGGTCACCTTCTGCTGGGTTCCTGCCCATGTTGGTGTTTCGGTAATGAGGCGGCTGACCGCACAGCCCGGTCCGCCGCCTCGATGCCTCCCCTCCCCCGCCCGCTCCCCTTCTCTGACTATGTGCAGTCTTTCGTTCATTCTACGACCGCGTATGGCAACAGTCCTGGGACGATGCCACCGGAAATAAACTCTGGTCCATACGCCCCCGCCTGTCATATTGGGCGTCCTCTTTCCACCGCTCCCAACACAAAGAGGTCGTCCTTGCGCGGCTTCGCATCGGCCATACGCGACTCACGCACGGCTACCTTATGTTCCGGCAGGAGGCTCCTCGTTGCGCCTCCTGCCAGTCGCCCCTCACCATCTCTCACATCCTTGTGGAATGCCCCACCCTGTCGTCAGTACGTCGTCGCGCCTTCCCATTCCTTTCTGATTTCCCCCTCCCCGATCGTTTACGTCTTATGCTCGCTGAGAGCCCTCTCTTCTCGCTTGACCGTCTTTTTCTCTTCCTCTCCCAATCTCGCATCCTATCTGAGCTTTAGGTGACTTCTCACCCATCGTCCGCTGTCCTCCCACTTCTAGTGCCTTTCCCCCGTCTCCGTTTCTCTTTCTTATATTCCGCCTCGGCCATGATATCCGCTAACGTATAGCGGGAAATGGCGGTAAACGCCCCAATACAAAAAAAAAAATTATATATATATATATATATATATATATATATATATATATATATATATATATATATAGGGTGATTAAAAAAATGTTAACACTTATATGGGGTTTTATTTTTTATTTCCAATTTATTTGTAAACATTTTTGAGGATGCAAACAGTGTTTCATATAGTCTCTACTTGCTGTCCACGGATAACTCTGCATATATGAAAGCGGTCAAACGTTGCTTCCAGAGCCCTAAGGCGCACATCTCTGGTGGTATTGACTGGATGACATCTGTAATTCTTCCCCGGAGATCATTCATGTCCCGTGGCTTTGTACCATACTCACGTTCTTTAACCATACCCCACACTGTCCTCACAGCCAGAAATCACAGGGTGACGGGCAGGCCATCTCAGAAGTCAACTTCTTCCAATCCATCTCCTCCTGAGGAAAATGCTGTCCAGATCGGCACGAACAGTAAGGGCAAAGTTTGGAGGAGCCCCATCGAGTTGAAAATAACCCGACCGTTTGATGAGCAAAAGGAGGTTGTCAACGGTGTATGTCTGCAGCATATCTAAGAATTCCTGACCATTTACAGTGTTGTGGTCGAAGAAGTATGGGCCTATGACTCCTGTAGCAGTTACTGCACACCGCACATTGACTTCTGGGCTGTCACGTTCGTGTTCACGATTATACGTGGGTTTTCAACACCCCAAAATACACAATTGTGTCGATTCACGTGGCCACTAATATGGGAAGTTGCCTCGTCGCTGAATGCAATTAATTTAAGAATTTTAAGTTCCATATTCTTCATCTCCAGGAAAATGTTGCAACACTCAACACGCTTCCTTGTCACGGGGTGTTAAAGCCTGAACAATATGTATATGGTAAGGTCACAGTCCCATGTCTTTATTCAGGATTCCCCAAACATTTGACTGTGAAAGGTGACATTCGGCACTAAACCGTCTCGTGGACTTTCCAGGGGTTCGAATAAATGCTTCCTGTTTTGCAACGATTTTTTTCTGGAGACCTACCTGTTCTTGGACGACCACTGTTTCCTTTGTAATCGTCTGTAACGGAACCAGTTCTGACGAACTCGTCGTACACGATAAATAGTCAACTTAGAAGGTGGGTCAGAATTGAAGTATCTATGAAATGTGTTTTGTACGACTGTGGGAGACTGATACACCTCCATCCAGGCCTTAAGTTACCTTCCTTTTCTCCAAACTCAGCCTTGTTGCCATTTCAAATGATTATTTATTACTCTTTAATCTTCAAATCCCTGTAACAGAAGAACCCATGTGTTAACATTTTTTAATCACCCTGTGTATATATATATATATATATATATATATATATATATATATATAGGAAGAAGATGCAGTGGAAATACTGAAGGAAAACCTAAAATAACTTCTATAGATTTGCGAAAAGAAAAACAAAAACCCGCCCCACTATCTCGAAACGAACTATCAGGTCATCCCATAAGTAATGTCGTTTTTTACGATAGATTAAGTTTAAACTAGTCCTACTCGGTTTAAGCATAAATTTTCCGAAGGTTATATCTAAGACGAGATCTATCGTGTTTCGCTACATACTTTACAGACCTTGACCAGTGAAGACGTGTGTTTTGCTTTATGTGAACCCCTCATAAACATGGCGGTATCAGAAGAGCATATCAGGCATATAATGCTTTACGAGTTCAAAAAAGAGAATAGTGCTACTGAAGCAACGCGAAACATTTAGGACGTTTATGGCAACGATATTCTGCATGTGAGGAAATGTCAAAGATGGTTTCAAAAGTTTAGGAATGGTGACTGCTGTTTGACAGATGCAGCATGCTCTGGGCTCCCTGCTGAGTTTGATGATGACCTGCTGTTAGCCGCGCTTGAAGAAGACTGTTCAACAACTGTCGAAGAATTGGCCCAGAAACTCAATTCATCCCCGTCCACCATCCATCGACATTTGCAACAACTCGGGAAAGTGCCTAAGTTAGGAAAATGGGTGCCACATGAATGTCGGTCGACAATCTGAGGGTGCGGGTAAACATTAGCACAGCTCTTCATTCCCGTGAACTCCAAGATCCGTTTTTGCACCGTTTAGTGACTGGTGATGAAAAGTGGATACTGTACCAGAATGTTAAGCGCCGTCGACAGTGGGTTTGTGCCGGAGAACCAGCGACACCACAGCCAAAACCAAATCTTCACCCTCGGAAGGTGTTGCTTAGTGTTTGGTGGGATAAAGGTGGTGTAATACACTTTGAAACCTTAACACACAACCAAACAATCACCGTTCAAGTCTACTGTCAACAACTGGATCGATTGAACACTGCCCTGAAAGAAAAGAGACCTTCTTTGGTTAATCGGAAAGGAATCGTGTTCCACCACGACAACGCACGTCCTCATACCGCTCGGATCACTTCTGCAAAAATTGAGGAGCTTGGGTGGGAAAAACTTCCACATCCTCCATATTTTCCAGACCTTGCGCCTTCAGATTATTATCTCTTCAGAAGTCTGCAAAACTATCTTGGCGAGAAACAGTATATTTCTTTAGATGACCTGCACACCAGTCTTTGTACGTTTTCTGCCTCAAAACCGCCTGAATTTTATATACATGGTATTGAAAAGCTTGTAGGACGTTGGCAGTGTCATTGATTCCGATGGAAAATATATACTAAATTAAAAAGTTTGTCGAGTTTTTTTTTTTTGTCCTTCAAATTCCGATCTAAAAAACGACATTACTTATGGGATGACCTGATAATTGACGATTTAAGAAGAATATCTGGAATATTGAGAGCTGGGTATGACTCGGTTTTCAGACCCCAAAAAGCGACAAAGTGATACCTTTATTAATTTATTAACCTTTAATAATAAAATAAATACAGTACTTTTATAATTTAGTGACATAAATCATTGTGAAGCTGGACTATTTATTTTATTTAATTTGGGCTTTACTGGGCTATTATTAAAAATAAAAATTATTATTATTAATTATAATACATAAATCATGAATAAGTATTATTAATTAAGGTATGTATCTTAAATTATCGTTAGGTCATTATTGAAGGTATTACACCAATACCATACAAAGAAATCAGTATTATATACACGAGAGATAAGAACTGAATAATCATAAGCTTTAGTAGTTTTAGCTCTTAAATAATGCACTAGTGTGATCAAGGAAATCAACATCAGATAATAACTTTATTGCTCTTTTTTGGATGACAAAGATAAAGCGTTGTTAGCGGAGTTTCCCCAAACATGGGTGCAGTACGTTATGTAAGGAACAACACGAGTATGATACAGAGTTAATAAAATCTGTTCAGGGACTACATTTCTAAGTTTAAACATTATACCAACGGTCTTAGAAGTCTCTCTCCGCAATATGATTTACATGATCACTCCATTGCAAATTCTTATTTAGCATTACACCAAGAAATTTTGTTACAGTATACTCCTTTACAGCGATTTCATCAAGATACACATTTTCTTTTATTAGTAAAAATCACGAAATTTAATTTACTGGTATTTAGGAAGAGTTTATTGATGGTCAACCATTTCATTACATTGATAACTTCTGATTTGAATATTCTTAGCTGAATTAACATCTTTGCAAGAAAAAGATACGTTTGTATCATCTGCAAACATTATGAAGTTAAGTATATCTGATGAACGTGGAAGGTCATTTATCTATAATAAAAATAAGTGGACCCTGAACTGAATCCTGTGGCACACCATGTTTGATAAGCGCTTTAGTTGAGCAAACCTTATTTATTGATAAAAAATTATATCTATTAGACAGAACTTTTAAACCAATCACTGATTTTACCCCAGAAGATAGTGTGAGAACAAATGAAATCACATTGAGCTTCAGGTCCGGACAAATGGAACGCCTTATTGATTAAAGACTGTAAGAATGAAATAGCTACATCCCTGTATTGGATATGGAGAAGATCACTGGACACGAGAAGTACCGAGCATGCTGAAAAGGGCGAACATTGTCCCTATATATAAAGAAATTGGTAGGTCTCAAGCAATGAACTTTAGACTAGTCACTGATATCCCATCTCATCAAAATATTTGAAAGAATAGTTTTGAGATACAGGAAAGATTCAGCGAGAAGAGAACGAGCATGGATTTCGATCAGGAAGATCGTGCCAACCACGACTAATACAGCATTATAACAACATTTACGCACTTGGAAGCAATGAAAACTACGATGTGATATACACAGAGTTTGCTAAAGCATTCCAGAAGTGTGATCATGGTATAATTGCACTTAAAATGAAACGTATGAGAAAACAGGCACAGTGAGAAAATGGATCTACAGCTTCCTCAGAACGTCAGCAAGTCGTATAAATCCAAAGTATATAATCATCAGAATCGGAGATACGTTGATCACTACCGCAAGGTACAGTATTAAGCCTACTCCTATTCATTATCATTCTAACATACATAGGCAATGAAATAACCATCAACAGTATAGTAACATCCTTTGCTGATACAAAAATCGGCAGAAGAGGTGGAAGCCCTACAGACGGACACAAACGGAAGACTAACGTGAAATTTAACACCTAAAAATTTCAGGTCTTAACCCTTTACCACCCAAATTTTTTGTAGGGTTAAGTTATGAATGCATATATTTGACAGGTTACAAATTCGTCCATTTGGGAAGTAAAGGGTTAAGATAAGGAAGAAATGATGAACTAAAATGGACAGCATAGACAGGAAATTTAGAGATGTACGAAAGCAAAAGATTTAGTAATTATAATGACCAATTATGCGAAATTTGAAACGCAAAATAAGATTGCGATAAACAAAGCAAAATGAGTCGCGTGACAGATACTGAGAACTTTTAAAATAATGGACAAGAAAGTAATGGCTGCAAAAAACTCAACTTTTGAAAAAGACTTCATAAATTAAATCTATATTCACTGGAAAGAATGAGCGAGAGAGAGATATACATCATAATTTACACATGGAAAATAATAGAAAAACTGGTACCTAACCTGAGGTACAATCCAACAAACACTGGAAAATAGGAAAGGTAGAATGTGTAGAGTTCTCAAATTAAAGGCCAGACAAGGGACACCTTCAACTGCGAAGGAAAATAGCTTTTGTCAGGGGTCCAGGACTATTTAACCAGCTTCCCAAAAACCTCGAGAACATCACTGGTGTCAAAGTTGGAGTCTTCAAAAGAAGAATAGACGCCTGATTCGGGTCGGGACGGTAACCGGATGTGACTGGCTATGTCCGTTGGAGATCGCGTGAGGGCAACTCTCTCCTCCACAAGGTCAAGTCTAGAGGTGGGGCCACCAGCTTGACGTCTCCACACGGAACAGCTACAAGATCACAAGGTGCATGTATATATACATAATACTTGGGTTATAGACGCCACTTATGTAGCCTATTTTATAATTCGCTGTAGTTATTAATGATTAAATAGGCTGACAAAGTAATTATTTAGTTTATTAATATTTATGGTCACCATTGATCTTTCGATCAAACCAAGGAAAGAAGATGCCTTTTTCCTTTAACAAAACAAACAAATGTTCACCGAGTTTTATATTAATTACATTAATTACACCAAAGACATTGAATATAAAATAAATTACAAATGGTTTGTTATGAATTGTTAGCATGAACATTGAACACATTGTGTCAGGAACAATGGATAATGAATTACATTAAAATGCGCAATAATGCAATAACGATTGTTAGCTCGATAAATGAAACATGAAGTTCGTATACACAGACACGAGAAAATCGAATTGTTTAGCGAGCGACGGAGTCCTCATACGGGTCTTAGGCTGTGATGAACGAGAACCTATAACTTAGACGTAGAATGATTGTTACGGTATCTTGGCAGAGCAGGAAGTTAGACCTATAAAGAGAATTACGAGCACCGAGTTTAGGTATGCACAGGCAGCAAGAGAAGTTTCTGCCACGGAATGTGTACGGGTCAGAGGCCAACTGGAACTCAACATAAATTGATAAAACTTCACACACGCAGAAATGATTGAGACTGTTTTTAGCATGATTCGGGTCCCTGTATCAAATGTCAAGGTTAAATGAAGGTCCATGTTAACTTTTTGATTGCTTTACAAAAAAATTAATGACACTTCACACAAATGGATCATCACAAGACTCGGGTCCCCCCATCAAAGGTCCAGTGGAGGTACGCGTCGCAATTTTTTAACTGGACATAAATTGATGAAACACACACACACACACACACACACACACACACACACACACACACGATATGTCGCGAGCAAGACTTAGGTTCTTCCACCAAAGGTCAAGGTCACAAATAGAGGAGGGGACACTGATGTTGTTCCGACATAGTTCTTGTTTAACATTATTGTTTAGGCACTGAAGTGCGAAAGAGATATAAAGCTAGTTAAGAATCGACTTTTGCTGTTGAATGTCTTCGAATAGCTCCACCATGAGCACTAAAATAAAATGTTATCACCCGAGTTGAACTTAGTATATTCATTGGACTCTCTAATGCATTCATGATATAAAGTTTACATGTCCAATAATAGATAGAAAATAATTAATAAAATAATAATAATTAATAAAAAAATAAAACTACAAAATAGTAATTCCAGTTTCGTACAAAGACAAATAAATACCTTAGTACCTCTGAAGATTTTGTTCAGAAGTATGATGTTAAACAAACCATTGGCTTAGGTTTAAGGTTTGTATACCCTACGGAACTTCAGTATCCACCGAACTGTTTACTTCAGCAGCAGTGAAACAACTTTTAAATCCCTACACATTTTATCATAAAACTCCAGTTTCTTTGTGATAAACGTAATGGTCAAGTGTCATTAATATAGCATTTTTACATTGTTTTGATCCATTTTTGAAAGCCAAAGTTTATTGTTTTGAATTACTCCTATAGCTTTAAGAGACCTAAAGTTTTTGAAATCCAGGGTCCATTGCTCTGGTTCTGTGATAGCTTCGATCTCCCAACATTTTTTTTTTTAACGTGTATATACTGTCGTGATCGAATAAAGTTTGTTGTAAGGTATATCGATGTTTAATAACGCTAATTAGAGTTTGCTATTAATATCTAGTATGTGCAGCCATCATGCTTTGAACTTACGATAGCAAAAATAATGGACAGTTTAAATGCTGGAGGCCCCGTCTCTTAATATAATTAATTGCATTAATACTAAAGTTCATTCAGATTATAAATGATGGTTATGAATATATTAACCTAGTAGAAGGCTGTATTATTCTAATAATGCCTTTTGGCTCTCAGTTCACAAGATTAGGGCATAACTAATGGCTAGTATGTGTAGCTACCCGTAATAAACCTTTTATTTATTACGTAGCTCTTGTTTGTGTACGAAACTTTTTTTTCTTTTTCACTTCGCGTCACTCGACTAATATTGGGTAATGGAATGGGAAAGTGCGCGACGTTAACCATTCTTATACGAGAATGTCCATTTTCACTTTTCAACTCGCTTTGAGTTTAATCTTTTAAAACAACCGACTACTTCTCCATTCGGGAATAGAGCTTCGTTAATGGTGGCTGCCTGATCCTGTTCCAGGTCTAAAGTTTCCAGAGCCGCGCCCGGTAGGCAGAGTTTCAGGTACGTTCCAGTTTGCGTTGGTTGTTGTTGTTGTTGTTCACTTTATTTCGCTTCCACATTTTCTCTTCGAGTCCCGAGTTCTTCTAAGACAAACGGTAAAATAGAGGACGGTTTTCTTTTATTCGACCCGTCTAGTAGAACTGTTTATCACGCGTTAGACTGAATAGGTCTACCTTACTCATGCTTCAGAAAAATCTTAAACCTCAGATTTGCCTTAGAAGCGGGACTCGGTTTCTTTTCCGACAATTTCCATACGAATGATTTAACTTATTTTGCTCTTCATTCATTCGGTGTGTTTAGTATTACTTTCTTAAAAGTGTAGCTTGAACGCTTTTGATGGGTCTGCTTGACTGTATGTGAGGAAATTGTAAATAATGAGCATGTTTGGATGTTCTCAAAAGCTTAATTTGCTTCGTATTGAATGGTTGGGGTATTCACTATATTTAAACTTTGGATTCTTTGGTGTGGAATGGAGAAAGGTTTTTATGATAGCACGATAGATTTAAAACTTTAATTAAGGATATTAAATGTAGCGGTATTCCTTTTCTCCCCAAAGGGAAAGTAATGTATCCCGTTATCATACACACAAGCCAGCTGAATTAGGTATGTCTTAATATGCGTCGAAATTATGAATTAGTTGCGTGTGAATAATCTTTAGGTGAAAGAGCGGTGCGTACATAGTACATATCCTGAAATTCGCTGTAGAACTCAGTGGTATAATAATTGGTATTAATAGGTCCATTAAATTAAAACTAGAAAGACGCAGTAGAAAATGTTACAATGTGCTTCCATCTCTAATGATCGTGTTACCAATCTCAAAATAAGGAGATTAACTTAGTTCTTCTTAAAAGCGGAGAACATATTGACTGCTGATCAGGTAATTAAACCAAAAATAACGAAAAGGTAGGCGTTAGACGCGAGTTCTCTCTCCTAACTTTATATAGATTGTTCAGTTAGAAGGGGAAAAAAAAATGCCCACTATTCATTCGTTCTCAACCACACATACTCGAAAGAAAAGCGTATGAATTGTAAATCATACGTAACCGTTCGTGGAATTTATTCGGACTTCTTGACGTGAATTCGAGTCTTATTCTCATTATTTTTCTGCACGATGGAGCTCGTTATGACATCGTTAGTCCGCGAAGTAGCTTCATAGACAAAATTAGAACGCTAGCTTTTCTTTTTTAGTAAATTTTTGTGCTATTTTTAAACTTTTCAAATTACATTTTTCTCGTATGTAGCATCATTCCAAAATACAAGATGCAAAGCGACAATGGCGAACGTCGAGACGAGACATGGTTCGTAACCCTTGGTTTGATGATACTTTTACAGATAATGAAATTATCCTCAAGAGTCGCTACATAGTGTCTTGTTTTGTGTTCTGATTGTGTTCCTCTTAAACATTTTAGTCCTTGGTAGTTAATTAGTTGAAGTGAATTGTTTTTAGTTCTGGTTTGGAAATAATTGTTGGTGATGTACAGTAGAAATTTTTAAGACCTAAGCAACAATTTATTAATTATTATTACACATCCTGATTGAATGCCGAGTTTATAATTGGTATATTATATTTTATTTATATATATATATTATATATATATTAGGGTGACACTTATTTTCGAAAGTTTGAATTTTTATCGGGACGGGCGCGTTTCTGGTTCCATTTTGTCAAAAAATATCGTGTGTAAAATATTTTTGAAATAAAACAATATTTAGAACTGCCTCAATACGGTCAAAGTTTGTATATTTTCTCGAAAAGTAGAAATTTTAGATCATGATGTTCTATGCCTCTAGCAAATAAAATATCACTTCTAGTTTGTTCAAGCTACTAATCTTGACCTAAAACATATAACTGGACTTCATACTTTCAACTCTAGGTCCCCCTCAACTCGAGTATTAGCCCCTCAAGGGGGGGGGGGGGTATCATGGGCGCCCATCTCCCTCTCATTGTTGCCTACTTTGCAGAGGTCACGGTGGACTTGCGGGCGGTTGGGAAGTCACAGCGGTGCTTCTCGACCACTTGTAAGAGGAACTGCCTTTGGTCTTCACTCTTGGTAAGGGCCAGGTTGAAAGACTGCATCAACGCCACCCCGCGCTCCGCGAAGTCATTGACAACTTGAAGGGCCTGGACTCGGCGGGATGCGGCGATGAAGGCTGGGTCCGTCCGCCACTCCTCCGGATCCTTGAGCAGGAAGGCGGTGCTGATGTCCAGAACCTTGAAGAACTCCTTTGATGTAGTCGTTGTGAACTTGGCCAATGTATTGTTGGCGATTGAGGCGGTGGACAGGTCCACATTGATACGCCGCGGGGGATCCTCCGATCCTTCCTCTTCTTCCATCGCTTTAATCATCTCCCGCTTTGTCGCCAAGTCGATACCCTCGTCGAAGATGGCCAGGGTGACGAGGCGCTCGCTCAAGTACCATAGGTGCCTGGCGAAGACTGTCGCCGTCGCCTTGGCCACCGCTGAGTCCGGATAATAGACGAGGGCCTTGAGCAGCGCGAGGTCCGCGGCTGGGGCCGTTGCCGGGAGCGGCGCTTTGTACCAGGCCGTCACGTAGATGGACACGGCGAAGATGGTGAATCGCCGGATTCCAGCCGCTTCGCCTGACGACATCTGAAACTGTTCCCGGAACAGGAACAGTTTGATGGCATAGATGACTTTTGCCATCCAGCGCGCGCGATGGAAGGCGCCGGGACGAGCGAACCGGGCACCCCGCTTGTTCGGACCGCCCAGCACAATTACAGAGAGCTCCAGAAGTTCCCTGTAGTCATCACGTGGATGTTGACCGTCGAGGAGGCGGCTGAATTCGATCAGCAGGTCGTCGCGGGCGTCCTTCAGGTGCTGCGGCATGGTTCCATCCTCGAAGGGCTTCGCTTTGGTTTGATCGATGAAGTCCCACTGGGCGGCGAATCGTTTGAACAGGAGGATGTCAGGACCAGTAGAGGGACCGAGGCACGCCGTGAATGCCTTCTCGCACACCAGTTCGTGGATGTGGTGGCGGCAAGCCAAATGAAGCACTGTCTTCTCGAGTTTCTGCTCAATGATATAGCAAGCTCCTCCTGAGAGTCCTGTGTTTGAGGCGGTGGTGTCAAAAGAGAGGGCACAGATCCGTCCCTTGATGTCCCAATCCTCGAGGGCAGAGAGGACGGCTTCCGCCATGACGCGGCCGGTGCCGTCGGGGAGGCTGGGCACAGCCAGAAGCTTGTCGACGTTCTCCCCAGACACCAGAACTGGAAGGCGATCTTCAGCAGGGCCTCCGTCAGCCGCTGGTACGATTTTCCCGTCCCAGTGAACGGTCAGCGGCACAGTAGGATGGAAGGCTGCCTTCATTTCCGCTGCTGCCATAGCACGGAACTTTGCTCGGTCGCGGCGGGAGGATTCGCGGTTCAAGACCAGCTCCTCAGGGTCGTGGCCCAAGCTCCTCGCAGCCGCCGACAGCAAAAAAACACCTTCTCGGTCGGTAAGTTTCGTCCGATCCATCGCTGCGGAGAGATCAGGGGTGATCATCTTTTTCGACGCGCGGAATCGCTTGGGTGGTAAAGGGGTCGTAGATGCTTCTGCATTCGACGTGGACGGGCCCGGGAGAGAGAGCTCTTCCTCTTCTTCTCGGCGACGACGCCGTGTCGGTGACCGAGTCGGGCTGCTTGCACCTGAGCTGGAGCTCGATGCCAGTTCGACGAGTTCTTCTCGGCTCTCTCTGTTCGCCCTTTCATCATCTTGCCGGCGGCTCCTTTCCGCTTCCTGTCTCCTCGCACGCTCCTCCTCAGTGTGCAGCGTCATGTCACGTGTGGAGGAGATGCGGCCGCGCCGCACCTCGGCCCTTTGTCCCGTCAGGAACTCCCTGTCCTCTTCGATTGTGATCATCGACATCGCCTGTTCGTGTGCGATGTCGAAGAGGCGGTCAAGGGATGAGAGGAACTCGGCCTCGTTCCTGATTTGGGTCACAGTGCGCCGTTTCGAGTTCTTGTTCAGAGCCCGCCACTTCTCGTACATTCGGAGAACCTTGTCCCTTGCGCGTTGGTCTTTCTGCGTAGGAATACGGGACCGCTCCCAGAATTCCTTGACTGCGGTCACTGTCTCAGCGGCTGCTTCCTTGATCGGCTTCTTGACGTCAAGGTGAAGGTGGAAAAAGTACTGAAGCGCCTGCTTTCCCGTAGGCAGCATGCTTCCTGTGATGCTGTGGTCCACGGTCCCCAGGAGATAGACTGCTGTTTTAGATCTTGTTGCCGAAGCCATCACGTCGTTTCAGAACTCACTGAAAAAGAGAATGAAACACTGTTAGTGTTGGCAAAACTCGTCCCAACCCATTTTCTACTTAGAATAACATGTTCTTTCGCCTGTATCAATATTTGGATAAACTCGTGTTACACCCTGTATAATACCTCATTTTAGTCTTCTGTACACCAGTGCGGAAGACTAAACGAACGACTCTGACCGTCCGTCTGTCTGTCTGTTATCATTTTTCAACTCAGAAACTACAGCAGCTATCGAAACGAAAACTGACATGATAACAGAACGCCATGAGTACTTTTCGACAAAAAGTATAAACTTTGACCTCGTTGAGGCAGTTCTAATTATTATTTTATTTCAAATATATTTTAGACACAATGTTTTTAGACGGAATGACACCAGAAATGCGCCCGTCCTGATAGAAATTCCCAAAAAATGAAAAACACCCCAAATAAGTGGCACCCTAATATATTATATATATATATATATATATATATATATATATATATATATAATATATATATATATATATATAATTATCCTTGCTTTCTACATCAGGAGTTCGAGGTAACGCAAAAATAACTCCTCCTTCCGATATGGCGTCTTACGGTAGATCAAAACTTCCAACAGGAAGTTCAGGAAACTCGGCCACTAGTTCTCAAGAGGACCTCTTAACCTCTCCTCCTTCTGGCCAGAATCAGCCTAGTCCCAGAAGAACCCCCACTAGGAGTGCTTTACCCCATCCACGTAGGTATCCGTCGTCAGGCATTCCTCATCCTTCCTCCAGAGAAAACTCCGACATGTCAACGCCCCCCGACAGTCCCTACACGTCGCAGCAAAACTTAGAAGCTTGCAATGGTAAGGAACAAAATGATGCTATGGTTCTCGGCCTGAATGGTGGTATACATTGGGAACTGTTTCATTATGTAGTCCTTCGTTAGTGGAGAAATTATAAGGATACTAATAACAGTAATGGGAACTAATATTAAATAGCTAATTGCAGTAAACCGGATGTGAAAACGTGTTCATACTTCTCAGATACAAGCCATTTATTTTTTGTGTTTCGATCTTAACCTTCTCATGAAAGGAGTGGTCTTTTATTCCTCTTTTTTTAATTGTCTGTGTCCGTGTCCCCTGATTTCAAGTATATGCAGTTGGAGGTAATTTATATTTCTCAAACAGTTACGTAATCTTAATCGAATTTCGGAAAAAAAATTAAATGAATACATTTGTTTGATGCAGGAAGGAGTGCTGGCGGGTCCCGCCTGCCTAGCCTCAACCGCCGGTTAGGAGGCAGCGATCCCCGTCTCCTCGACATCCAGACGTCACCCAATAACTCTAGAACATCTTCGCCCCAACCGACGTATAATTTGAGGCAAGGGAGTAATTCAGAAGGCAGGACTCCTACCAGATCTTCCAGGTTACAAACCCCTCAGGTAAATAGATTATTTTATGACTATAAAGCTCCACTTCGTTATTGTTTTCTGTTCAAGTTGAAGCGGCGGTGAACCTCCATTATTAGTAAGTCCATAATACCTTTTTCTAGCAATTACACCCGTAATGAATTAGAATTTCACCCATTTTTATTAATATACATAGAATGCCTTTTCCAGGCGCGAGGGTCCCGTCTTAGCGCTCCCTCTCCCGTTCGCATTCCACTCGGCCCAACACAAGCCGCGGAACTTCCGCGCACCAAAGGGCCGGACGTCGGTCGGCCGAGACAAAGCCCTTCTTCTTCTTCTTCGGCGCTCCCAAGACCGGGGTCACGCCTCCAAGCCCCAAAAGCCAGGTAATAATAACAGTAAGTTTAATTATTGTTGGCAACAAGTTCGATTTTGAACACGATTTTGAAATACGAAGAGTAGCGACATTTCGCATCCAGTCTCTAGGGTTTCCTCTGGAAAGAAGATTGGTTATGAAATGTCACTACTCGTGGCATTTCGTTACTCTGTGTATTTTAATACCAAATTTACGATATTGTAGTGTATGTATGGTATGTACACTGGCGTGCGAAAATATGGAGACTGAAAATATTACACGCTACGAATAATCGGACGCTTGAAAATGAGTGTGATTCGAGTACATTTTTCACCGATTCTTGTCTTTTGATAAAAAGCGACTCGTGTACTTAAATCAGCACTCTGCTTGCCGAGTGCGTGCCCTCAAAGTAACATAAATCTCACTGTGAGAAGAAAACTGCCATCAGGGGTGACTCAAGTACTTGAATCACTTCTTGAGTTTTGGCGTTCCGAATGCACTTGAATCACTTCCACTCGAAACAACTGATATAAACGCCACTTATAAACATCAGTTTATTGGCAGTTACACCAGAAAATTCAACAAAAACTTAATTTAGCCTTACAGTTGCTTTAGGAACTTGTTAGAATATTATTCTTTGTTGGCAGTCATTGCAGCACGCACTATGGGCAGTGGGCACTCTGTAACATAACCAAAGTAATGTTTTACTTGGATTTCATTCCATTCACTCTTTAGCATATCTATATTAGTTGCTCCCTTCTTTGCTCTTCCATTAAGTTGTTCACCTAACAGTATTAAGTTTTTCACACGACAGCACATTAAAATATGGTTAGAAATGTCCTGGCACTTAAACTGTTTAAATATCTTCTATTTACCGTCGGTATGAATAGGAAACTGGTTTTCCTGAAGGTGTAGCAAAATATTATTGAGTAATTGTATATAATTTTATATCATTAGATATTTTCAGACTTTAGGCAAAATATTGTTGAACATTATAATTAGACCTTCTCAGAATTCTAGCGGCTTCGGACCTCTAACAGAGAACGCAAGCCTCTTTACTTAGAAGCAACCAACTAAATGCCGATTGCGTGAGCCCCAGTGGCGGCTTCTCTTCAGAAGGCTTCTTCCTCAAACTTTCCAAGGCGGTTCCTAGACATAAAAGAATATTGTGCGACTCAAGGTGTACCCTTTGATATACACAGTGACCGACATGTCCTGTCCCATAAGTGTAAACTAGTGGTGCGCGAAATGAACAGTACGCCTAAAACAGCCTAGTTTATGCCTGCAAATACGGTTCCCGAAGGTTATGTTGGAAGGCTTATTGTTCATTCGCCTCATTTGTGAGGAAGCTGCTGTGCGTGATGAAAGATGAGAGAGCGGTGGTGGTCGAATTATTCAAGAGGGGATGAAACGGTGAAATATTGAAGCTCATAAAAATGTCAACAAAACGCCGAAAATTCGTTTACCTCACCATCAAACGATATCTGGAGACCCGAAGTGTTCTGACAGAACGAGAAGTGAATGTCCAAGGTCAGTCAGGGCTGCGAGACAAGAAAATTGTCAGGCATCAGATTCGATGAAATCCACGATGATCAATGAGGAAAATGGCTACAGAATTTCATGTCTCTCTCGAGTCGCTTTGAGCACTTGTGATGGAGGACATGGGACTCTCCTCTAACAATCGGAAACAAGTTCATTTCTTTAAAAACAACATGAAAAAGAGGCTGGGCGGAAACAGCTCTGCTTCGTTGGCTCGCGACTCAGGTTCTGAACACGGTGATGGTTATAGATGAGAAAGTGGGAATGTTTTGGGTATTACTATGCGCGTAGCAAGTTGTCGTCGTCGTCGTCGTCGTCGTCGTCGTCGTCGTCCAGCATTCCGATTGGAATCTCTGATGTACTTCCTTCTCCACACAGAACTCCTTTTTTGCCTTTGATTAATTATCCCGGCTGACGTTGGCTGCGATATGATTGATCGGAGTTGAAGCAGATGTTTGATCCCTACTATAACAACAGACGAAAAAGTCTTCACTGTCGCAGAAGCCATCAGCCACAACAATTACCAAATCTTGGCTGTTTCGTCTTCCACTATCTCAAACGAGCATCGTTTGGTTCCTCGAACCCCAAAACCAACGTCCATGATGGTTTGGGCAGGAATCTCCGCCTCTGGTCTAACTTCCTCTTGTTTTTGTTTCTGAAGGTGTAAAAATCAACACCCGAGCCTACCATGAGTTAATTATGGGGCCTATAGTTGAGAATATGGTCAACACAATGTTCTCTGGTTGCTACTTTTTGTTTCGGCAAAACCTCACCAACACGACACAGGAGTGGCTTCACCGCGAAATTCCTTCATTCATCTCGGAGGAGGAATGGTTCCCCTTCCGACCCCGACCTGAACTCATGGGTCATTTTGGAAGCCAGTTCCTTCACCAAATCACACACCAGTGTCGAGTTATTAAAGATGACACTGCTTTAGGAATGGTTCAACATTCCTCGGGAGACCCTGCCTGCGTGCGGCAGTGAAGGATGTTCCACGTCGATTCTGCACTGTAGTCAAGAACAAGAGTGGACGTATTGTCGGTGTTCCAGCCTCAGACTGTATAACTTTTCAAATAAATCAAAGTGGCTTTGCGTTTTTTGACTCTTTAACCATGGGACAGGACATACCGGTCACCCTGTAAATTCAGATAAGGAGAAATGTTTAGCCCAGTTTGGAACAGGGTACAGATTGTACCCTACAAACAACATTTAAAAGTGTATAATTCATTGCTAGCTGGGAAATATCCTATCTCGCGGCACATACTGCCTGAGAAATGGTTATATGGCGGGGTTAACTATGTTGTTGTTTGAAAAGATGAAACCCTTGCCCACAAGTCTACTCCTCTTGATGGTAGTGCTTGGTACCTATGAACGTTATTGTATATTTTTTCCCACAAGTTGTCCTCCAATCTTTATTTGTGAATACATCTGGCCAGCTGTAAAGCAACTCCACAACATTGCACCACCACTACTACTTCCATGGTATATATCGATACCGTATACCATTTTGACAATCTAGTTTGGCTTCTCGGATACATTCCTCTCTCTGAACTAAATTTTTCAATCTTGTTTCATTCCACCACTACTCTTCTCCAATCTTCTTCAATCCAATTTTATGATTTTGTCTCTGATGTACCCTTCTTTGACCGTTTTCCCTTCTGAACGATGGTTTTCTTATTGCCATTATCCCCAACCAGTCTGTCGTCATGAAATTTCGCCACTCTCTCTCTCTCTATATGCAGACATCAGATGTTGAAGTGAATATATATATTGAAATATTACAAAGTGAACTTGATAGAAGAACAAAAAAGGAGCAACTAATATATATATACTGTATGCTCTTAGGTTACGCTACACAGTGAATGCTATGAAATCTAAGTGAAACACAAATTATGTTATGGATTGGCCAGAGTGCGTGCTACAGTGATTGCCAACAAAGAATATTTTGATAAGTCGAAGCAATTGTATCGCTAAATTAGTTTTTGTTTTGTTCTATGATCTAACGTTAATAAAATGCTGTATATAGCTCATTTATATACAAATTGTTCCTTCAATTATTCATTACAGGCAATATTTCCAGTGTTCCATATTTATTCTGAAAAAAGTGTAACTGTATATTTATAGCTGGCTCCCCAGTTAGCGGCACTTGGTTGATTGGCAGTGGACCATGTCTGAAGAATGAACGAACTGTAAGAAAGTAGTAGTTTTGGGTTATTAAAACGTCATTTAGTTATTTCATTTTTTATACAGGGTGTCCATAAATTACTTTCATAAATTCAATTGAAACTGAACTGAATTTGTAAAGATTATTTAGAGACACCCTAGGTATAACATTGCTGATGCCCAAATGACTCTCGGAGTTCACGCTCGCTTGTCTTCTGCTTGAAGAGACTGTGATTTCCGATGTTACTTTACTTATTTTCATGTAATTCTAAATGTGATACATTGTCTCTGAAATTGTCTTGTTATATATCTATACCTATTTTAGATTAAGAAGCTAAAAGTTAAAGCATACTGACTGACTTCAAAACTACCATAATTTTTTTTTTTTTGTTTTCCATTATATTTGTTAATAAACTTTTACTATATTTTATTTAGCTGTTAGTTCCCCCCCCCCCTTTGTGAAGTAAGGGCTTGTAGTATTTTTTGAAGGTACGACCACACTAAAGACTTTTCTGCATATGCCTGTCAAAAAGCATGAGTATACAGACAATTATCGACTCTTAAGACCCTTGTTCAGAGACATTTCACGTGTCTGCAAGCATGTTTTCTTATCTGCAGACTAGAAGAGTGAGATCGCTCGGCCAGCGATTTCTTTGTGTCTGCAGACATTGGCGCATGTGCACAAGAGAATGTAATGTGCTTTACTGCGAATTGTAACCCTAACCCAAACGTGGAAAGATTAGAGCAAAAGGGATTGGTCACAAGAAAAGGCTTTTAGCTTTGATTGAAGCTTTTCAGTCTTACCTTGTTTTATGAGACATTACTGGCACAAACTATAAAGATGAAAATAAGAAAAACGCTGCATGACAGAAGTTTACCCCAGCAACACTAATTTTAAAAAAGTAAAAAAAAAATTAACTAATATTTTGTGTGTATATAAAACTAAACTCGCAACTAAAATCAGATTGAGTCATCCTTGTGGAGTTTCTAAAGCATGCCGTATTTTCCATTCTGACACTGACTTTTGACATTCGTCACGCCAACAACTGAAACGTCTGCAGACTTCCGAGAATATTATGGAGAAATGAATGTCCCAAGTATATTTGCACAAACGAGAATCTGCGAACAGATTTGTAAGGATACACCAATGTGTATACAGACAAAACTCTTTAGTGTGGACATACCTTAATAGATTTCCATGGCTTCAAGATAGGAGAATATCTCTACCCATTCCACAATCTCCCTCTCTAATTTAGTAGTGCGTTTTGACCTCGTTACAGGATGTCTCAATCCCCCGTGAAATATAGTGCTCAGTCCGACTGGCGGGAAGGCTGTTATTGAAAGTCTCATATTCTTCAATTTTTGAAGGAAGAATTTCGATGACTTTTCGAGGCAGAATCAAGCAATATTTCTCAATTTTTTTGGATTATTTTTTTTTCTTCACAAATTTCAATTTATCGTTAATCCAAATTAATAAGAGTTTAGTTGACCAGTGATTCAATAATAATTTTAACGATAATTGTGTGCCTTTTGAAACTTTAATAAAAATATCTAGTTAAGTACTCTCAAAGTTAATTTTATATTCAGATTTTTTTTCTATTGATACTGTACATTTTTTATGCCTTTAAGTTTATGTAGGTAATTGAATAATTTTATAATTAAGTTTAAAAACAACTTATAGATGCTTTTTGCAAAGTGCAACAAAGAGTACAGGAGCTTTATATAGAAATTTAAAACAATCATTGAAAAGCAGGACTGAAAGGGTGAGAATTGTTGATAGTTCGTAGCATTTAATCTAATATTGTACATTCCAATAACTTGAATATAATGATTAATACTTAATAATGACAATATAATTTGCTTTACGTAGGTTGGTTATAGTTTGACAAAAGAAAATAAAGACTAATGTTTGTATTCAGTTTATATGCTTTTGTTATTGGGATACTTTTTTAATTTAGATATTTACATTTTTCTAAAGTTGTTTGATGTTTTTGTTTTTTTTTTGCTGTTCTCTTTCTAAGCCTGATCTCTATATTATATAAATGTAAATTAGCGGTTCAAAGGGAGAAAAAGATACTGTGATTTAACGTAACTACATAAATGTAAATAGATGTTAGTAAACTCGCTTTTTCTAATATATATATATATATATATATTTTCTTCTAGTTCTACGCTCTCGGCCTCTTAAAAGAGAAATATTCTTAATACTATTAAATTATGTAATTATAATTTGTCCGCAAACCTCCTGCCTTTAATAAGCGTTTAGTGTAAGATGTAAATATGAGAGGAGAGCAGTTAATTGGTTTTATTGGAACTGTGTATTTAGGTTTCATTAAGTTACCATAAACTCGGTAGTCAAAACCTACTGAAATTTCCTATTAAGGAAATTCAACATTTCATTCTTGATAAAAGTTCAATTATATGAAAAAAAAACTTCTTTTTAGAGGTGCTGTTCAGTTGTAGTGAACTAAAATTGATTTCATGTTTTGTTATTGTATTCTTTTATATATATAAAAAAAAAAATTATCGACTAATTATTATCGACGTACCGTGGTAGAAAGTACTGCTTGATGTTTTCTGTTTTTTTTTTGTTTTTGTTTTGTTTTGTTTGGTGTCCTTGATTGTACTTAAGAAAGAAATCAAGCTCAATTATTAAGATTTAACACCGTGGTTTGTTTAAATTTTATTTAATGAACTAAGTATCGCTTCAGGATGTATGTTCGTTTGCTAATGACCATTTCTTTACAGTTTAGACGAATTGTCAGTGTTTTACTAATTCATGTAGGTTCTTGCAGTTTGTTTAATTTGTAATTTAGCTTTATTTAATCCTTAGCGTTATATTTAATGACCTGCTTTGCATATAGTTTGTATAGAACCGTTGGGGTCTTTATTTTAATAAACTGATATTGTCACTTCAATTTTTGGTCCCTTTTCAGAATTTTTACGGTGGTGTGCATAGTACTACTTGTAATGCTTTAGCCGTAGCCAGTCAACATTCTTTGGTAACGCAGTTCTCAGAAATAAGTTTTAAAATCTTTATTGCATACTATATTAAAGCTGTATGCAAGATTTAGCTACCGTACTATCGGCAAGGGTCGTATGACGGAGATCTACGGCTTAACGTGGAACCAAAACCAAGAGTCCATCTGATTGGAGAGGACGGTTACCTATTTCCCTTAACTTGCTCTCTCTCGATGGGAACCGCCTTACCATAGTGGGGAGCTTGCGCGCTTTGAACTTGCGAGCTGTTCTAGTGGAACTCGTATCCCTGACAGAGTCATCCAAGTTGTTGTTGTTGTAGGGAAGGGACCGGACTAAATGGTTCCCGTGTCTTGTTTTTTTTATGGATGTCTATCCTTAAATCTTCCTCCTAGCCTGGTTTTCTGCAAGCAAGGCAACGGCAATGCCCCTTCAGGAGGGACCAGTTACATGAACTAATGTATGGGCTTCCGATGCTGATGTGACTGATTGGTTACCTTGGTCACCTGGTCGTATTCATAGTTGGAGAAATCTATTTCGTCGCCGTAAAACCGTTAACCCAACATCTCTGGATGAATTTCCTTAATTGAGTCACCCGAAAGATCATGCCTCATTTGTGACATTCCATCTGTTGAAGTCGGAAAGCTCGGAACTTACTGTGGAATATTTGAAGTTCATGATGACATCTCAAAGGCCTTCGGTGGTGATGGTTTTCATATATAGAAACTTCGTGATGGGAATTTCCTCGAAGTCCAACTCTGCCACGCTGGCACCCATACTTGTACTGACGTCTATTGCTGGATTCTCGGTGTCGGCTACTCCGCATCCGTCTCAATCAATCATGAGGGACTTTTTTGTCCTGAACTTTCTCATTTCAGTGTTGAGGACCTACGAGCGCGATTGGAAAGTCAACACGTGATGGATGTCAGACGACTCGAGAGAAGGGGCTGATGGCTCCCTAATTTATTTATTATTATTATTATTATTATTAAATAATCAGAGCTGGGCACTTGCGTTTTTTTTTGCGGTACTGCGGTACTACCGTGTTGGTCGGTACCGCGGAAAGTACCGCGGGAAATTTGAATGCGGTAGCGGTACTGCTGTACTTTCAGCGATCCTTTGCGGTACTGCGTTATGCGGTACCGGTTTGGTAGTGCGGTAGTAGTACCGCAGTACCGCAAAAAAACGCAAGTGCCCAGCTCTCCACTGTCACTAAGGAAAAACCGGTTTAAGACTGCCCAAGAACGCGTCCGCAATATGTCTGTACGTGATGGTGGTACTTACGTCATCGCTCTTGGTGCTATTAAACCTTGCCAAAATAACACCCATTCTGCTAGTCCAACCTCACCTGACCACACTGGATTTAAGAAGAAATTGCGAAATGAAAGTTTTGAAGAGGATTCCTTGCCTCATCAACCCTCCCGCTGGAGAAAAAGGTCGTTATTGATAATGTCGCTTAAGTGCCAGTATATCCAGAATTTGAATGCCACTATTTCTTGCCTCATTCCGAAACCGGACCACTTGGTAGGTTCGATCACCATCCACAGGTCTGAGACTTCCCAACAACTGCTGATATCCCGGTATTTGGACACTGTCTTCCCAAGGTTCAACCTTGTACTACATCAGTAGAAGTTTTTACAGTAAAACAAAGTGCTTAAACCATTTCCCCTCAGTCCAATCAGGGAATTAGTTTGTCCTGTTTTTTCCGTTGCACGCTCCCGGCTTCTCCCACTTTTGCCCTTCAGGCTCCGCTCTCTCTTTTTCCCTCTTGTTGAGTGACCACCCCCTGTATCAGAGGACTCTCTCTCCCTTTCTCCGTCAGACTGGTCTCTTGTTCTCCATTTAGTTGGTTTCGGGTATGATTTCTTGCTCCCTTTGCTGTTCCTAATGCTTCTCCCTTGCCTCACGTTTTCTTTAGTTGTTCTTTCTCTTATCTTCCCTGTTCACCATTTCCTCGTGTTCTCTCTCTAATTTAGTTTCGGCGCGATACGACCCCGGCAGTCGAAGCGTTACTTTAGCACTGCTATTCCTTCCTTCCCCTATCAAGGAAATACAGAAGCCAACAGACTCTCCCTTTCCTTCTGTACCCGTATTCTGTATTTCATTAGCAACAACTATCCCTCCGTCAATTGTTGAGTGCGCGAGCTTGGTTTCCACTACTGTCACCGTGCCTGACTGCCTTGATGCAAAAATGGCCCTCATTCATGGTGAACTTCAGTCTACGTGGAATGTCTCGCCTAAATAATAGGAGTAAACGAAAACCTGCCATTCCAATCTTCCTGTTTCTTCGTTGGAATTCCCTGTGACTCACTCCCCAAGCATATCACTCGTGACCACAACCGCGCAAGAAATACATAAAATAATAATTCATGATGTCATTCTCGGATTCTGATTCTGATTCCCCCGTCATCCTCAAAAGGAAAGTGCCACCAGCCTTACCCTATAACGACAGATAACCCGTGAATCTTATACTGTATTTCAATTCGGAGCCATCCCATTCAGTTTGATACATGTTCGATGCTCTGTTTAACTGGATTTTATTCCCAATGGACTTGTCGAGGAATTTATAGTAATTACGAGATGATGATCCGTATTAATTCGGTAATTTAATTCAATCTGTGTGCGTCTGCAGGAGTTGATGCTGGGCACGCGCAGATTACCTCCCCCTACTGATTGCATCTTTCAATCTGCTTCACTTGGTGACTTTGCCCCAAGTGGATCGGACTTGTTAGTGCACCGTTCAGGTTCCGCTGTTTTCCTACCAATGCACTCCACATACAAGCTGTGGCCGTGCGTCTCCAAGTTTCTACACTATATATGTTATGCTCAATTTATATTTCTCCAGGTATTGCCTCAATCCGAAAGAACCTTATTAAACTTGTATCCCAAATTCCACGACCTTGCTTGCTGTTAGACGATTTAATTGTCGTCACCCTTCATGGGGTTCATGTGCTTGCTTCTCCTAATTCTAATGCTCTTGACTATAATGGCGCATCTTCCAATGAATTGCCTTAATTCTTTTAGGGAAAGTTGTTTTAGAATGAGACCACTTTTCAGTCCTAACTTTATTCTAAAACCACCACATATACTCCTTTTCGTCCGTCAAATTGTAATGCTGTTAGCGCATGAATGAAAACCAAAATAAACTAATAAAATAAAATTTTTTGCGTAATGTACCTCAAAGAGTTAATACAGGATCCCCTACTAGACTAGTATTTACTCTTGTACTGATTTGTCTATGATGCTATGTTTGATTTGATGGGAAGTCATCGATGAGATTCATGGAAGCGGTCACTTTCCCATTTTTATGTGGTGTATACTGCCATTTTTATCTTGTCCTGATTTCCAGTCACGATGTTTTGCCAGAGCAGGCTGGTACTGCTGCCTTTATTAGGGACTTTGCAAACATCGATTCGGCTGTCAATTTTGTTAATTCCTTGATTCTTGAAGCATCAGCCCCAGCATACTTCAGATCTACGGTGGGAATAGAAAAATCTGTGTTCCTTGGTAGACTTCTGATTGTAAGGAAAACAAAAGCGTCACAATACAATGAGATGCACGGTTTCAACGTGCATCTTTACAGCGAGACTACACTGAGTACCGAAGGGCCTCTAGTTGGGCTTGCCGTTCCTTTGTTTCTGGGATTACTTTACAGACTCCTTTTTCCAGCGTCTGCAATCATGGTCGCAAAATAGGATGCACACTAGGGTTATAACTTTTTTACAACCTAATATTCCTGTACTTTAATTCGATGAACTTTTGCCTAAAAACAAAGAAATGAACTTTCATTTTAATATCTTTTTAGAAAAGGTCACCCCGAAATCAAAAAATCGATTATTGCATACGTAACTTTATTGCATATTCCATGTAATATAATAAAAGAACTCGCAACATAATCGTTATAATACTTGTACATATATTACTGCTTATTGCTTAGAATAAACCGAAGTTGCAGTTTGTTTTTGTTTCTGCAGGCAGCATACAGTTCCTGCATAACTTTGATTGCACGTTCTGCACACTGATTACTACTTGGTATCTTGAGTGGGGATGGCTCCTGCTTCCAGTGATTTTCCAATGAGTTCAATGCTTTTTTGTAAGGTTTCAATATTTCTGACAAGTTCTTGAAGTCATTTTCATTGTACATCTGATTAGTAAACCAATATTCTGCCCAGTTGTATGAAATGAATCTGCATACCTTCTCCAAAGTCTTCCTTGTAGGTATAAGAATAAATGCAAGGATAGCTAGAATGGCTCTTGAATGCCACCTCGCATTGCTGATGTTTGGAATTTTCTGAAAGTTAATCAAAGGAAAATTCCCTTTTTCTTCAAAGAATCTAAACACCCGTGTTAGATGGTACAAAAACTTAATATCATCTCCATCCTGATTTCTCGAGGACCTCTTCTGTTCCATTAACAAACTGCCTTTAGTTCCTCATAATTCTTCACCAGTTGGGATACAAATGGATATTCGATGTTTGGAGAACTGGTGTTAGCACCAAGATCTTCGTCCATTACCAAACGGAGAATCCTGTCCAGAATGTGATGCTGACAACTGATAAATTGTGGTTTGCAGATACCCTTCTCTGAGAACATTCGTTGCAATTTGACAACAACAACAACACTTTTTTCCCAGTGTTAACACTTGTTGTATCAGCAACGATCATCTTTATTGCATTCCATAAGGTGTATTCATCAATAACTTTTGCAATTCCTTCAGCAATAGTTTCAGCTTTGCCATCTTTCAGACGCAATGCATCCAATTTTACTTCGGTTCTTTCATTTTTAAGTACCACTACTTGATACTCATTTTCTTCAATGCGCTTTCCATCAAAATGTAAAGACCACTTTTCCATCTGTAAATTTTCAATCATTTCCTCCTTCAATTTAGCAGCCTCTTTGTATGCTGACTTGTAAATTGCTGCTTGACTTGGTGTTGGAATGTCAATACCATCAAGTGACAACTGTTTGCATATTTTAGCGGCTTTACTTGTTGATACTCCTGTGGATGTCACCAAGTTGGTTGCAACTTTACTTTTGTTATGTCTTCTGGTTGGTGGTTATTTTATTTATTTTGTCGGGTTCAAAATCCCAGCTGAGCCGTGAACGGCCAAATTCTAAAGGGCCAGTTCTACCTGTAGCCCAAGTTAAGCTAACATTAAACTTTACGGATTTAAGATCCTATTAGGTCCTACCTCAGGGTTGCTGACTCGATGCGGGCCTACCTTAGACCTTAATTGCATGAACTTAAAGTAAACAAAAAGGGTACTATTTGTGGTCTTCTTTCTGAACCTTGCAACAACCGCAACCTGGACTATTGCACGATGCAACAATCATGTATCTAAACAACCAAACTGAATTGCAAGAGAGAGCTCTATCAGACCACACCTTTACGTACGACCTTCCACAAACGAGTAGAAAGAACGCGCAGCGCCCCAAAATGATGCCACAAGAGCTCAAAAATGCTAGCTCTAAATTAAGTTAATTTTTCACTAACCTTACAATTATGAGATGGATATATATACACCTTAACTTAATATATACAAGCAATGCTGAATCAATCAGCTTAGTCATCATATCGCCTTGGGACAACAATGGTTCTTCCTCTTCTAGATTTTCTAACACACCCCACCGAAGAGGCATTGTTGTCATTACCTTCTGCAAGGTTAGCCAAGCTTTCTCCATGAGGCTGTAATTCAAATGTTTCATCTTGACTATCTGTGTTTTTGCTGATTTCTAAAGCATAGAGTTTTTGTATAGGTCTCTTTAACTTTCCTCCTGAAGTCTTTACCAGTGCAGACCTAACTAAATTGTCTTTGCCAACAAACAACTCTTCAATTATGCCAAGCTTCCAGCATTGCCTTGGTCTTTCATCCCCAATCATTACCACGTCTCCCACCTTGATACAATTTGTATTGGAGCCCTTTACCTTGCCTGATGGGTAATAATTGAGTTCTGGCAAGTATTCCATCTGCCACCTCTTCCATAACTGATCTTGTAGCTCTTCAAGGTACCTGAACCGTCTGGTTAACTCTCCTTGAGTGCTCTGAATAGGCTGCAAGTCTTCTGGCACACTGGGGCTTGATGTTAATCGTTTACCACAAAACAAATGATTTGGTGTCAATGGCTCTGCATCCTGCATACTGTTGTAAACAAAAGTGATAGGCCTACTGTTCACCATTGCTTCTACTTCACATAAAACAGTGCAGAATTCTTCTTTGCTCAAATGAGCATTAGCTAAAAGTTTCTTTAATGGACACTTTACACTTCTCACTAGCCTTTCCCAAAATCCTCCCCACCATGGTGCTCTCTCAACAATAAACTCCCACTGTACCCCTTGGTGTGAAAAGTAGGATTGGAATCCTTCCTCTTTTAGCAAGGACCAAACTTCTTGGAGTTCCTTTGCAGCCTTTTTGAAGGTTTTTGCATTATCCGATATGATTTTATTTGGGAAACTCCTGTTCACAAACCTTTTAAAGGCCAAAAGAAATACATCGCTACTTAAGTTGCTTACCAACTCCAAATGGATTGCTCTGGTGGTAGCACAGGTGAAAAGACATATATAACCTTTGTTAGACTCCCCTCGCTCATACACATAGACTGGCCCTGCAAAGTCTACTCCCACTACATCAAATGGGGCAGTATAGACACACCGTTCTCTTGGAAGTGGAGCCACCTTTTCATAATAAGGCTTTGCACTCCAACGTTTGCAAACCACACATTTATGCAAGACCTTTTTCACTACTTGTCTAATTTTGGGAATCCAAAATTGTTGTCTAATCTCTATTATCACTTCTCTAACTCCCGCATGTAACAGCTTATGATGAGTATCCAGGATCAAAAGGCCCACAAAGTGCCCCTCAGAAGGTAGCAAAATTGGATGTCTTTTCTCCTCTGGAAGCCCAGAAAACTGTAGTCTACCTCCTACTCTCAATAAATCCTGATCCAAAAACACATCCAAACCCTTGAGCGCAGAATGTGTTGGTAGAACCTGTAATGGATGGCTGGTGAGCAATTCTCTCTCTCCACCAAATTTTTCCTTCTGCATATATACCACCCAGTATTTCCTGGTTTGCTGAATCTCATTACTGTTCAGAATTCCTTCTCTTCTTGTTTCTCCCTTAATGTTGTTGGTAAATCTATATACCCATGCTGTCACTCTTAACAATCTTTTCAGACTGCTAATGTCCTCAAGCCTCAATATGGGGTCCTGCTGCATAACTTGACAACTGTTCACAGCGCATTTTCTCACCTCACTCACCCATGCTTCTTCAGCCTGGCTTTCTCCTACAATGGGCTGATTAGAAGGCCAGTTTTCACTTCCAAGTTTTAGCCACTCTGGCCCATTCCACCACAAACTTGACTGTGAAAGATCTTTCACTGAAATTCCTCGTGTTGGTAAATCAGCGGGGTTTTGGATGCCTGGACAATGCTTCCATTGCTTGGGATCTGTGTGCGCTTGAATTTCCTCCACCCTATTGGCAACAAATGGTTTCCATTTCCTTGCCTCACTTCTTAACCAGTGCCAAACTATAGTGGAGTCTGTCCAATAATAGCTTGGAATTTCATAGAGGGCCAAAGACTTTCGCACTGTAATTGCAAGCCGACTAGCAATAACGGCACCCATCAATTCCAACCTTGGAACCGAAAGCCTTTTCAGAGGTGCTACTCTGCTCTTTGCAGCAACCAACCTGCAACTTACTTCCTCTTGCAATGCGCCTCTTATATAAATACAAGTTGCATAGGCTTCCTCACTTGCATCACAAAAGATGTGCAGCTCCAAATTGTCTGGACTATTGTTCAACTCTCCAAAGTACCATCTTGGGATTTCAATGTCTCCAAGATGTGCCAATTCTTTGAACCAATATTTCCACCTTACCACCATATGATCAGGTAACTCTTGGTCCCAACCAAGTCCAATTTCCCAGAGGCTCTGAAACCAAATTTTTGACTTTATCACAAATGGAGCCAGGAATCCAAGAGGATCAAAGACCTTCGAAGCCAAACTAAGAGCTGTACGTTTTGTCCACCTTGTCTCATTCTCAGCCAGCTCTACTAAAGATTTCCCATTGAAGGTAAACAAATCATCATCATGCTGCCAAACGATGCCTAGCACCTTTGCGTCTATTGCCCACAACTCCTTAATACCAGAATCCTCAATACTTTCTGCTGCATCAGGTACTACAGAGGAATGACTCATAAACTCTTGTAATTGCGAATGATTGGTCTGCCATTTTCTGAGCTCCATGCCAGCCTCCCTCATTATAGCTCTAGCCTCCATGAATATCTGTTTAGCCATTTCTGTATTATCCACGGAACATAGCAAATCATCAACATAAAAATTTTTCCTTATGTGTTCAATAGTGTTAGGATAGACTTCAGAATATTTCTTAAAATGGTACTGCAAAGTAGCTGCCAACAGAAATGGACTAGAGCTGAGGCCAAACAACACTGACTTCTTTCTATATGCTTGAACCTTAGGTTCATTTTCCAACAAGTCTTTCGTATCCACCCACAGATACCTTACTGCATCTCTGTCCTCTGGTTTTAACTTTATCCGCAAAAAGGCTTGCTTCACATCTGCAGTCAATGCTACTCTACCAAACCTGAATCTCAGTAACAAGGAAAATAAATCTGCATTTAAATTTGGCCCAGCATCCAAACAGTCATTCAAGGACACACCACCTTTGTCCTTGGCTGAGCCATCAAAAACTACCCTCAGTTTGGTGGTAGTTTTGTCTCGCCGTACCACTGCATGGTGTGGCAGATAATGTGCCTCCTGGCTCACCAGCTCCCCTTGCACCCTTTCAGCATAGCCCTCCCTTACATAACTTAGGATGGCCTCATCGTATTCAATTAACAACAACTCATTTTTTCTTAGCCTGTACAATGAAGTCTCCAACCTCCGATTAGCTAGCTGAAGGTTTGAACCGGGTTTGCAAGAATCCTTCCATGGTAGGCCAACTTCATAGCAACCATCTCTAAACCCAATCCCTTTTTCAAATTGCTCTAAAACATCATTGTTCACTGTACTTGCCTGGTTGTCCTTTATGCCAATAGATTCAAGTTCCCAAAACGCTTTCAAATGCCTTTCCAGACCATGGCTGTTCTCCTCAATCTTAACAAAAAGAGCCTTAACTTCCATTTCATTGCAATAACTACCATGTAGCATCCAGCCTAGCTTACTTTCAATAGCTACCGGGCCTTGAGATGTACGGACAATATTACCAGTGATGAAGTCCCAATAATAGTCAGCTCCAATCAAAAGACTAATATCTTCTGTTCCCTCAAACTTATTATTGCCCAAATTAATTCCTTTAACTTGCAATTCTTGGACAAATGCCATATCTAAACAAGTAGTGACTGGAGCACAAAGTTCCTCAATCTCTACAGCTTGGACCTTGATAGTGGGACTTTGCGGTAACAACCCTTTAACCAGAACTTCTACCTTCTTAAATTTGGTTCGGTTTTGAACGGAACCCCCAAACCCAGAAATTCTTAAATTTTCCCTCTTAAGTTCTTTAAACTTCAATTTTCTGGAAATTCTGGTCTTAATAAAACTACACTGGCTACCACTATCAAACAACACTCTTACAGTAGCTTCTCCCTCATTCCCAATTAATAAGGCTGCAGTTGTTTGCAATAATCCCCCTTTACTTTTACTCCCTTGCATAGCAGTGGCATGTGCCACTGATGTCTCTACTTCTGGGGTAGGCCTACTAAGTGTGTTTTCACACAATAATGGCTGATGCCTACCATGACATTTTTTGCACAAAATTTTAAACTTACAAAACCTTGCTCTATGACCTTTCCGAAAACACTTAAAACATGTTGTGGACTTAGTTACCCTGTCCTTTCTCTCCTCAAAGGTTAAGGCCTCAGCCACCTCACATTTATATGACTTGTGGTTGCCTTCGCAAAATATGCATTCCTTGATTCCCTTTAATTTATTCTCAGAGGAGGCATGTAGAGCTGACACTGTACCTGGGCTATTCCTTTTTGTGGAAACTTTGGTGCTGTGCCTGCCTTTGTCCCCTTGTTTACCATCCCATTGTGCAAACTCAACTCCCTCTCGTCTTGCTAGTTCTGTGCCTAAAAGACTTAACATCTGCTGAAGGGGGATGTACACATGTTCTGCAGAGTGTCCCCTACTTAATTCAAGCAAAATTGAGCTAGGCAATTTAGACTCCAGTGTAGGAACCAACATTATACCATACTTTTCCATTCCTACACCCAAGTTGTCCAGGGACCTAGTTCTAATTTCAAATTCATCATATAACTGCCGTAACTCCTTGATACTATTAGGATTATTAACAGGAGGTATAGCTAAAAGTGCACGGAAGTGGCTTTTAATTAAGATCTCTGGCTTACCAAACCGTTTCTTTAATATATCTCAAGCCACATTATAATTAGCCTCTGTTAATGCTAATCCTGCTATAGTCTTTGCTGCCTCCCCTTCCAAGAGGGACCGCAAATAATTAAACTTCTCCACGGCACTTAACACTTGACTAGAATGAACTGCTGATTGAAAACTGTCTGCCCATCCTTGCCATTCCTGAATACTCCCAGAAAATGTTTTGAGTACAAGCCTCGGTAATTGAACTACAGATCTGTTAACCTTAACTTCATTATCAGACCTGGTCTCTAACTGTACTGAGCTACTAAACTCTTTTGCTCGGAGGCCTACGTTAATTATATCATCAATAATCTCTTCAAAGTAAATTATGTTATTTTCTATTTCATCCTCTTCTATAAGAGCCTCAATTTTAACATTTACCTCGCTTAGAGCAACCTTTTTAGTTTCTAATATGGAAAGCTGCGCAGTCACTAAGCGTAAATCCTCTTGCTCTATGGCAGAATCTATAGTGGCAATGACCTTTGTAATTAGACCTTTGTAGGCGCTTCTCCTTTTTATAAATTTGTTCAATTCAGATGCACTCATCTTCAATGTAAACAACCCTTGGGCTCAATACCAAATGAGCTGAATTGGCAGAAATACTTAACCAAACTGATCAAACGCAAATTTTACTTTCAAATAAACTGAATTGCTGGGTGGGGTACTAACCAAACACCAGTATGGAATACCAAATTTTCCACCCCAGGACCTTAATTCAATAATGACCCAAAATTAACCAAACCGGAAAAAATGTAGGCCAAAAACGACAGACGACTGGCCAAGTTTCGCAATTGGGCGACCAAACTTTACCCTGGGACCTTAATTCAATAATAACCCAAAATTAACCAAACCGGAAAAAATGTAGGCCAAAAACGACAGACGACTGGCCAAGTTTCGCAATTGGGCGACCAAACTTTACCCTGGGACCTTAATTCAATAATAACCCAAAATTAACCAAACCGGAAAAAATGTAGGCCAAAAACGACAGACGACTGGCCAAGTTTCGCAATTGGGCGACCAAACTTTTTACCATGGGACCTTAACTCAATGATACTCAACCCGTCTAGGCCTAACTTGGGATACAATTTGCACAATCAGAACTTTGCCGAAAAATAGTCACTGACTCAGTCTTTGGGTAGAATCCGGTTCTGAAGGACCATGTTATTTTATTTATTTTGTCGGGTTCAAAATCCCAGCTGAGCCGTGAACGGCCAAATTCTAAAGGGCCAGTTCTACCTGTAGCCCAAGTTAAGCTAACATTAAACTTTACGGATTTGAGATCCTATTAGGTCCTACCTCAGGGTTGCTGACTCGATGCGGGCCTAGGGTTGCTGACTCGATGCGGGCCTACCTTAGACCTTAATTACATGAACTTAAAGTAAACAAAAAGGGTACTATTTGTGGTCTTCTTTCTGAACCTTGCAACAACAACGCAACCTGGACTATTGCACGATGCAACAATCATGTATCTAAACAACCAAACTGAATTGCAAGAGAGCTCTCTATCAGACCACACCTTTACGTACGACCTTCCACAAACGAGTAGAAAGAACGCGCAGCGCCCCAAAATGATGCCAACAGTGTGACCAAACAATGATGCCACAAGAGCTCAAAAATGCTAGCTCTAAATTAATTTAATTTTTCACTAACCTTACAATTATGAGATGGATATATATACACACCTTAACTTAATATATATACAAGCAATGCTGCATCAATCAGCTTAGTCATCGTATCGCCTTGGGACAACAATGGTTCTTCCTCTTCTAGATTTTCTAACATTGGTGGAGTAATACTCTCATCTTCATCTTCATCTTCATGCTCTCGCTCTTCAGATTCAGTACCACTACCACCAGATACATGATTGTAAGATGTTGATGCTGATTTAGCAGGCAATTTTCGTCTCTTTGAAGGGTGAATCGTTTCTTCATTTGCAACTTGACCTGTAGAGTACCCCACTTCTCCTTTGCTTTCCACTTGAAGGTGGTACAGTCGTTTGTCTTCCGAGGATAACCATGGGCCATTTACTTTAGTGATATCAAAAAGTTCATTCAGGGCATCATATTTTCCCCTCCTGACACATTCATCATAAGTCTTCATCACCTTGTCAAGCTTTGCTCGTATTACTTGATCTGACACATGCGGAAAATTCAATTTATTCTTCCATAATTTTGTAACTTCTTTGGAAATTTCCACTATTCGCTCCTTTCTTCCTTTGATTTCTGTTCCAAGAAACTGGTACCGTCCAATGATTTGGATTTGGAGTGGCATTCTGCATTTTTCTTCTAGTGAAGATTTTTCTAAAGGCACACTTCCTCTTCTTCTATGTGACTGCTGGAATCTCACCAGATTATTGGTCCAGATATCCTTGTTCTTCTGTATGGTAGTATCACTTTTCTTGTGTGACATTATATTGCTTCTGAAACAGATATAAAAAGGTATTAAGTTGATTTGTTTGTTTGTTTATATACAGGGTGTCCCAGAATTAACTATCTATTTCAATGAAATCGGACAAATTTTTAAAAACACACTTTTATTTATGTTTATCACGTTTAATATGTGTTAAAAATGTATAAATTTCTAAATTTTTTTCATAATTTTATTTTCAGAATTTTTTCATTATCTGGTCCAATGAAAGACCGTCTGAAGTCATAGAATGGCAAAGAGACTCTCCAAAAGTTAACGTGTGGCTTGGAATGACCAAATCCAAAATTTATGGCCCATTCTTCTTTGCGGAGCAACTGTAACAGGTACCGTCTACCTTGATATGCTTCAGCAGTTTCTCGAACCACAGCTTCTTGATGATGGCATTCTTGATAATGTTGTGTTTCAACAAGATGGAGCACCATGTCATTATACTCTAATTGTTCGAGAATACCTCAACAGACGCCTTCCGAATCGGTGGATTGGACGTGGAGGACCTCGACCTTGGCCTCCGCGTTCTTCGGATTTGACACCCCTGGATTTCTTTGCATGGGGTTTCATAAAAACAAAGGTTTATCGCCAAAAGATCAATGCTTCTTGTTGAAACACAACATTATCAAGAATGCCATCATCAAGAAGCTGTGGTTCGAGAAACTGCTGAAGCATATCAAGGTAGACGGTACCTGTTACAGTTGCTACCGCAAAGAAGAATGGGCCATAAATTTTGGATTTGGTCATTCCAAGCCACACGTTAACTTTTGGAGAGTCTCTTTGCCATTCTATGACTTCAGACGGTCTTTCATTGGACCAGATAATGAAAAAATTATGAAAATAAAATTATGAAAAAAATTTAGAAATTTATACATTTTTAACACATATTAAACATGATAAACATAAATAAAAGTGTTTTTAAAAAATTTGTCCGATTTCATTGAAATAGATAGTTAATTCTGGGACACCCTGTATATAATATTAATATAATATATAGAAATATAATAATAATTAGAGGGCGGATTTTTAGGTGAAAAAATATGACCAAATATTTATTTTTTAGGTGATAAAATTTTGGAAAATATTTTTAGAACGTCTCACGAAAATATTTATCACCAAATATTTTGGGCTCTATATATTTTTTGAGTTTGACTCCCCTCTACAAAACATTCTGGATACGCTTTTGTTTACGTGTTAAAATGGAAGAAAAATTCAACAAATTAATAGGTTAATAAATTTAAAAAATGTTCTGGAATGTTCAAGAGTGCAGAAGCGAATTCCACATTTCGCTACGTTTTTTAATTAAGCGAACATATTACAAATAATAAAAGCTTACCTGAAGTTGAGTTGAACTGAACAGTTGAGTAACTATTGCGCAATACTGGACACAAGTGATTCGGTTGATTTCATTTCGTGCTTTTATACAATTTGCGAGTGCATGAAGAACAATGTCGTGTGTTCTAGAATTTTCTTGTATGGGTGGATTGATATTAGTCATCGAATTTGAGCACAGGAAGTGATTTTTCGGGCGATCTCACGATATATTAGCGTACTGAAAAATTCGAAAATATTTTTTAGGTTAAAACCTAAAAGTCCGCCCTCTAATAATATATTTATATACTTATGAGTAGTAACGTAAATATATGGTTATGGTGATTCAAACTTTTGATTTGGGGGTGACCTTTTTTAAAAACTGAGAGGAATTAGGGTCTTTTTCATTGTTTTTAAGCAAAAGTTCATCGATTTTTTATTTGAAAAAAAGTCAAAGTTATAACCCTAATGCACACCCTAATTATTTCCCTCAGGAAGTTTCTGAACTTTCAACGATTTTTGCAGAACTGTCCAGCAGATTTATGAATTCTTCAGCTTTCATGCTATGCGTTTCCCGGGTTCCCGAGTTGAAAATCGATGTTCTCAATGATGAAGTTTATAATAAGTCGTTTACCTTCCAGGAACTACACACAGCTATCCAGTCTTGCCACAGCGGGCCCTAATGGCATATCGTACCTCATACTTAAACACCTTAATTCTTCTGCTCTTAGATTGCTATTGGACCTATAGAGGTTCATCTGGATATCTTTCTCCACGATCTGACAGGAAGCCATTAATTAATTATAATTATAATTATTATTATTATTATTATTATTATTCCAAAACCAAAACCTGGTAAAGACCTTACTGCGAGTACCAATAATTAGTGACCTACCGTATATCATTGATGAATTGCGTCTGTAAGACTATGGAAAGGATGGTGAATTGCCGACTTTCCTGGTTTTTGGAAAACGTAGACCATTTTTCAGTGTGCAATTTGGCTTTAAACGATTCTGCTCAAAAGCCGACCCATTACTTCAATTGGAAATTGGAGCGATGTACGAGGCTTTTTCTGAGAAATAATTTCTGCTTGCAGTCTTTTTTGGTTTTGAAATAATACCTGGAGATGGACGGCGGTGTTTCTATCTAAATCACTCTTCCACTTCAGTCTCTTTGGGAAGTGTATTAAGCGCTTTATGCTTTGCGCTGGCTTTTAATGATGTTTTAGAAGGACTTCCTCTCGAGGTCAAAGATTCTTTATATTTTGACCTCGTAATTTAAGCCACTGGAAATTGTTTGTCGAGCCTCAAAAAGCAAATACAACTGTCGATTAACGAAAGTACGGGCCTCCAATAAACCTTAGCCCCCCTCGCCCATGGCCTAAACCATTAGAGGTACAGTAAAACTAAACATGCCTTACAAAAGAGAATTTAATCCTGCATTTAATGAGAAAATTAAAACTTGGTGTTCCCGCCATTGGCTTCCAAGACAGCCTGAATTCGCTTTGGGTAGCTTGCTAAAAGTGACGTGAATAGATCTTGATCGTTACGCAAATTTGCTAAAACAGTTTCAATGTGTTGCGTCATTGTATCCTTCGAAAGTCGATTTGCTGCAGGTTCTTGAAACAAGAGACATTCAACCTTGTCCTTTATAACTGATCCAATGTGTTCACAGACGTTCAGGTCAGGAGAATTTCCTGGCCATTCTTCATTTCCAAAGAAATCGATCTCGTGGTTCCGCAACAACTGTTGAGTGGCTAATGCCTTAAAGCAGGGGCCCTTATCGTGCAGAAGTGTGACCTTATCGACATCCATAACATTGTTTGGGTTTCTTAGAAAAGGAATGACATGGGATAGAATAATATCACGAAAATACTGTTCATCCCAACTCTGACCATTTGGCTTCAGCACCCACATGAGCTTCTTTGCAGTGAACAAAACAAACACACCAACACAGTCTGGACTTTTTAATAATTCGCGATAATGTTCATTGTCATCGATTTCATCTGGTGGTGTGGCCCACACTCGATCATTTTGGTAGTTAGGCCGACGTGTTAAGTAAACAAAAAATTCATTGGAGACAGCTAAATGCATGAAATCATCCACATCCCAATCTTCAAGATAATGGGCAAACCACATTGTCATCGATGTTAAGTTGTTTTTTTCTTGGCTTTGGAAGTTCATGCCAAAGCTTTAAACCTCGCCTAGACGGTACAGTCGAATGATCTCACCACTAACGATTTTTCCTCTCAACACTTCGATCTCGAGAAAGTTTAGCACAGCTGTTTTTCCGCTTACGCGTACCGCTTTCAATGATGTCCTTTGTTTCCTGAGAGAGTGGCAAATTTGGGCGCCCAGATTTGGTTGTATCCATTTCACATTCATCCAAAGTTTTATTCCAATTTCTTTTGACGAAGTCCTCACTTCTTCGCAACTTTTTGGCAACCCATGAACGTGTTATAAAGGTGGCTCCAGCATCACGAGCTTCCCGAAATGTTATTGCTCGTATGCGATCTATCACACGTTGCCTCTCTGAATCACCAATTAATTGAGAAGCCATTATATTATCACTTTATCAGCTAGAGTAATTTTAATACCTGTAATAAATAAAGAATTTTATATATTTTTATAATCACTAAAAACTATTTCGATATAAGTAAACATGTAAGCTGCAAATGGGGGGGGGCTAAGGTTTTTTGGAACCCCTTACATAGGCTGAGAAACGCGGCTTTTGGTTCTCTTTGAAAGATGATGTGCCTTAATTTTTCTAAACAAAGAACGGGATCTTGTACCCAGAATCTCACTTTATATATAACTCCCATATCATTACAGTGAATCAGATGAGTTTTCCCGAGTTTGATTTTTTATCGCAAGTTGTTGTTGTCGGATCCCTGTTTCGAAATCCTGAATCATGTCAGCAACTGCAATTACTTGATCACTTTATCGTATGCACCTTGGGGAGCTGATCGTAAATCTCTGCTTCATCTATATCAGGGGTTCTTAACCTTTTTAGACTGTGATCCAAATTCTGGTCTCGGGGCTAGCTCGGCGACCAATGCCTTCAAACAGTTCACTCGTAAGAGGTAATAAAATAAATAATAATGGTAAAATGATAGGGACAACACAAATAAATGATAAATGACAATTTGACTCAAATCTGGGTCGCGACCCAAAGGTTAAGAACCCCTGGTCTATATAAAGCTCTAATTCAATCAAAATTAGACTATGAAAGTCATGTATATAGCTCAGCATCGCGCGCTCTTCAGATGCTGGAATAGGTGAGAAACCAAGGCTTGCTTTAGCCAAATGGGGCTGAATGTAATGTCCTACCGTTATCCTTCCATAGGGACTTTCATTGTGCAAAGTACCATTTACGTTCACGCAGGCTAATTAAATCTGTTATGAACAAAGTTATTGATAAGCCGTCTGAGAGAAAAGCTTGGACTTTTACTTTATCAATTTCTTTTTGAATTAGCAGGATTGGGTCATCCAGAAATAATGCCTTTTAATTTTCACGCAATTCCTACTTAGCAAATCCCTTCGCCTCGCTTCCGCAAGACTCTTATATCTAACGTTAAATAACAGCCAGGTGCCAAATTCCATTACACATAGTCTTTATTACGAACATTCGACACCAATTTATACCGATGGTTCGAAATCCTCTGTAGACGTTTTATCTGCTATTTTTCCGACGTCAGTAGTTACTATCCTTACCTTCTTATGCCTCCATTTTTACTGCTATTCTCGCATTACATCGCATCGTTCATCTTCAGTCAATTTTTATATACTGTACACAGATTCCCAAGTGTTCTTTTGGCTGTCCAAAATAGAAAATACAGCAAATGTTATTATTATTATTATTATTTCCACACGACATGTCTCACTTTCTGTTGGAGTCTCGCTCATGTGAGGATCCCGGGCAACGAGGAGGCAGATGCAGCAGCCAAAGCTGCCAGTCGATTACCTTCAGCTTCCCCATTCCGATTACATCTCAACGGTCTGCAGACATTCACATCCTTGGTGGCAGTCGTACTGGGATGATCAAATACTAAAACTACGCCTAATTAAACCCATTTGGGATGTGGCACTCATCATTCGACAAAGTTTGACGATATGGTGGCATTGGCACGTCTCTGTATCAGCCCCACACGCTTCGCTCTTGGCTATCTTACGTCGGGTAACGCTTTACCCTTTTGTGATAATTGCGTGGTCCCCCTAACAGTAGAGCACCTCCTACGGAATGTCTATTTTGAAAACATACAACCGAATTTTTATCCAGATCTTCGTGAAGTCAACTTCTCTAATAGATTGCCATTTATGCCGAATCAGAATCCTTTGCTCGTAATAACTTTAATAACTTTATTAACTTTATAAGGCAGATAAAACTATTCCAAAATTTTAGACTTGAAAATAGGGCTAAAATCTGTCGTGAATTTTCGATCAATGAATCAACCCTCAGTTCGCTGATCTTATGGAAAACGGTGGAAATACGGCCAAGACATAAACCTCGTAAACAAATTTTGCAAACGTCATTAGTAGAGCGACCCAAAGTTAAAGTTAATAAGTTAAAAATTTGCTAAAAATTTGCTATTAGGTTAATAAAGTTAATATTTTAGCTATGGGTTAATGAAGTTAATAAAATTATTAATAATGTTAAAAATTTGGTATTGTAAGTTAAAACTTTCGTGATGGATTAATAAAATAAAATTAACGAAAATGTGGAGTGAAACTGCGTAAGCAAATAAATGATTTCCGGTTCTCTAACATGTTAAAATAGGCATTCCGGATTCTTATTTACCTTGATTAAATATACATTGATTAATGATGATTATTAGTGATGTAGCGGATGTCATTTTTTTTCACATCCGCGGATGCGGATGCGGACGAGGATGTTTGATTTCAACATCCGCGGATGCGGATGTCTACATTTTCGTTATTTTTTAGGATATATTCGAAATTTGTTGTGTTTAACGTATATAATAAGTTATTATATAGAGAGAGCTGTAGCTATAATGTAGTATAATTGATTAATTGTACAATAATTGCTGTACTTTTCTCTGAACATATAAAATAATATCAAGCATCTAACTAATATAGAAATCAATTAGTGAATTCGTCTGCAAATAAATTCGTTATATTTTGTCGAGTTTCAGCCACAATTAGAAACCATAATTGTGTTACCAGGATGCGGGACGTGAACCCAACTCAAATGCACCCCACCGACCTCTTTCCCCAACCTCCTCCACCCTTATAGAAAGAGATCTTTAATTAGCTTGATAACTACTTATATTAAGTTTAAAGTTTTATTAGGCATATTTATAAATGAGTAATTAAAAAAAGTAAACTAAGATGTTCATCGTTTAATGTTCAAACTTAATTATAGGAAGGTTATGCTTAAGGAACATTAATTATTCTGCCTTTTCTGCTGCCAGTCTGTTTCTCTTTTCATCATATATTAATCCAGCACTGCTAAATAATCTCTCGCTTGGTACGTTTGTTGGAGGACAGGCTAAATGTTTCCTTGCAAGTTTACTCAAGTATGGATAGATATTCTGCGTATTTTTCCACCAACTAATAGGATTGTCACATGCAGCCAGCGCGTTTTTCTTGGTGATAGCTCTCGATCATTTTTACTACATCTTTTGACATCGCGTAGGTCTCGTCATTGCTGCTTGACTCAAGAAACTGAGAGACAGATTCTGTGATAGATTTGCTTGTTGAAGGTGTTGGTTCTGTCACTGAAACTTTTATTCTTTTGGTGGGTGGCGAAGCGACAGATTCAAGAGATTGAAGCTCTTCAACTGCTTTGCCAAGTGATGATTTAACTCGTTCTAATGTACTAGGTGAAAATAACTTAGCTTTGTAACGTGGATCTAAGTAGGTTGCAAGAGAGTAACTTCATACAAGAACAGCCTCTCGTCTTGTCGCTTGCATCACTTTTGCGCACAATGAACTAGTTCTATTAATACAGTAGAATTTGATAATTTCCGCTTATTAATGACATTTTATCTCAACGGTCCACATCCGCACGACATCCGCAGTCCAAAGTGCGGATGCGAGAAAATGTGCGGATGTTCCGCGGATGCGGATGTGACCTACATCACTAATGATTATACAAGGTGATTATGCATTATTTCTACATTGCTCTTTCGTTATTTATTGACGTAGTGTTTTTCGGAGCTTTTCTACATTTTGTAGTTCGGCGTGTATTCATACAAGATGTGAATACTATGTGAATATTATGTTTTGGCTTTTGTTGTTAGAATCAATTCAGTAGTTCCATAAATCACAGGTTTAATTAACTATATTAATTTTGTTTTATCTTTTCGGCAGAATATATAAATTTCAAATATGCCTAAAACTGCGAAATCAGCTTTTGCGAAAATCCAGGCAATTATTACTAGCTATCCTGGTGAATTTGTCCAAACTCCACCACCACAATAGTTTTGCAACTGGTTATCAAGTTGTCGTCAACCACGAAAAACGCCATTTCGTAGAACTTCACAGAAATGTGATGCGTTTTATTTTATTATTAAGCGTTAATATTTATCAACAAATAAGTTGCGAATAAAGAATTTTTTTAGGTTAAATAAAGTTAATAATTGGTAAGAATAAAGTTAATAGTTTCAAGTTTTTAGGTTAAAATTGGGTCGCCCTAATCAGTAGAGTACCGGAGCCTGCTCCGATCCCCTTAAAAGCATCAACACAATTGCGCAATGGTTCTAAAATTACTTCCTACATGACAAACGAAAAAAGTGTAACTAGGTAAATAAGACTCTAGTACCAACTTTAAACTGTTTATCTAGCTGAGTTACAATAATTAACCCTTTGGAATAAAGGTAAATGCATCACATAATGGTGACGAGATGAATTTTTCTCGAGTCTTGCTCGTTCACATACTGCGAGACGTTACAAGGATGATGAAAAGGAGAAAGCACCATATCGTTTGTCCATGAAGCTGCGGAAATTCCTCGACTAAAGCCATTTGACCAGCACAACAAACGAAAAAATTATATACGAATAACGATATATATATATATATATATATATCTGATTACTGAGCGTATAATAATAATAATAATACAAGAACATCGTAATGGACAACAAGCAATCTGCTTTTAAGACAAAAGTGCTTTCACCATATCATTTAGTAATCAATTTGAATCGTGGGAGTATTGAAGTGACAGTTAAAAAAATACAGTTTGAAAGTCGATGGATATTTACAAAGTACAAATGAAAATAATTCTGGGAATAAGCATGGAGGAATTATTGTGGAATTTTATTCATTTCATTCCCATTTTTTTCTATAGTGAAGAAGAATTGCCATCATTCTATGGTACAAGTTTCTTGACAAATTAGCAGAATTACGCGTCTGACAATGCCTCTAACTTATTTCCAAAACAATTTTAGGGTGGGAGGGGAGGGTTATTTACGAGCATTATTCATTAAGAAATACATACAATAACTAAAAAATAAAATTACAATCGTAACAAAATGATAAATCTAACGCACTGCTTGAATTTGTACGCTATAATTAAGTAGCAACCAATATTTTTGTGCAAAAAAAAAAAAAAAAAAAAAAAAAAAAAAATGCACAACTTCAAATTTCATTTCTTTAAATTCTTTTATTACACTTCATATAAAAAATATTGGAAATAATTTGTATCTACATACTTGTTTAGAATTATTGTCAAGCTTTATACAGGTTTAAAACTGAAGCGACTTTTTTTTTTTTTCCATCAAGACAGAAATTTGGATACCATAACGAGACTCCCATTCGTATAAGAAGTCATTCAACCCTTTTCGAAGTTCAACTATTAACAAGTGCAAATGACACAAATCTTGCTAAAAAAAACAAAAAAAAACAAAAAAAAAAAAAACCGAGTTAAAATCATTTCAATTTACACTGTGAAATATAGCAACTCTCAAAGAATAATTTGACAAATCTGTATACCTAATAAGTATAGCTGCGACTACAAATTTTATATAGTATGTACATTTTGGTAGGATATTAATAGCTAGTAGATGTAAATTATTAAAATTCATCTCGGTACAAAAAAAAAAAAAAATTTGAACGGGATTTTAACACAATAATGGTGAATCGAGTATGTTTAGTAGTATGTGACACTTATAATTAAGAAGTATTACGACCTTATGAAACTAAACGCAAGAGAAATACTCTTATTAAAAAAAAAAAAAAAAAACTGACTTATTTCATGACGAAGGTAAAAAATATATTTATATATTTGTGTGTGTGTATATAATAGCATAAAAAACTGCCTGTTATAAATACGATCTATAGTTCAGATTTTTAACTTTTTAAAACTAATTACAAAAACTTTATACTCATAAAAAAATATCGATATTGGAAAGTTCAACTAGAGAGCACGTATTATACATCCCTTTTCACTAACACTAACCTCTAACTCCTCTATTAGAAATGCAACGAGAATACTTCGCTCGATCCTTTGATTCAAATTAACTAATCACCAACATTGTTACAGAATTTTTTCCTTCGATAATGAGATCTAACTTCCGATATATTATGAAGCTCTACCTCCAACATAAAGATACGTTAATACTTTTAGAGCTGAAATTAAAATGTGAATTTTTATCTTGATTCATAATGAAGCTACCCGCCATTATCAACTTCCGCGTGGCCCGTACGAGTAGAGAATTTGAACTCCGTAGCATGGAAATATTCTAATACCTCTCAACTTAACTGCACTGGAAAAAACTAAGAAAATGATGACAATATTCCGCTACAAATAACTTTCTTTTTTTTTTCCTTTTTTTTTTTTTGAAAAGAAAAACATGAACATTAAAGACTTCCTACCCATTTAACATCTATTTATAAGTAAGCAGGGGATTTTTAGGACTTGCCTTTTTAGTAATTTAAACGTACGATATCATACAACCCAAGTCCTAAAACCAATATAAAATTTCTTGAACTTTTAACTGATAAATTGATGCACTACTAAATAAATGTCTTAATTTTTCACTATCACTATATGGAAAAAACCTTCCTTTCACGTAACACTTTTCTCTTACAGCGTGGTTGGGTTACCCCTCCTCCGTCAGTCCTATTTCTTTTTTTAAGACTTATACTGATCGATTCGACGAGCCGTGCAACACAAAACCATCGAGAAGATCATGGCGAGGATCTCGACCAGAGAAATGATCAACAGAACGATGATCAACACCCAACTCTGATTCTCCAGCTCCTTGATCACTTTCTCGGCGCAGCCCTGGGGATATAAAAAAAAATTAATTGCCTATTTTTTTTTCCGTAAGAGAGCGAAATTGGATTTCTGTAACGAATGGGTTCCTTCTATACAATATACCATAAACTCGAGAGACAAATCACACTCAATAATACGATGTACCGAGAGAGGGAAAGAGAAAAGTGATCGCTTATTAAGGTTGACTGAAAAAACGAGACACTGTCTACCAACAATACGCGAATGATACTCCTTTTTAATTAACTCTCAGAATGGCGAGATAAAGACAATTTAAACAACGTTCCCTCTTATAGCCTCGGCCTAGTTTTTATTATTAAATAATTTTCATTACTCGATTTTGGATGATATTTCCTTACTGAACAGCGACCAATAATTCTAATCATGACATCGAAATTACTTTATCGACTTTCGAAAAGTACGCTTAAACAAATTAAATTTCCCACAGAACACTGGTAAATTTCGAAATATTAACTGGGAACCGTCATAGCGGCTAACTAAAACTTTATTAAAAGAATGGTGTACAATGTATACGCTTATAGATTCTTAAACTAAATGAAAATATAAGCGCGCTACTTCTTCTTCAACTGAAAGCAAATAGGGATTAGATAGCATTACATTTAGAAAACAGAACCACTCGGGCCTGTCGAGGTTATCCGAGTCGGATAAATAATCTAAGCTCTAAAGCGTATCTAACTATTGGAAAACGACGCCAAAACCTCTTTGTATATGTTGTTAAGAAGCGAGCCAACGAGTTTCACTTGTCGAACGGCTTCGCAGGCAGAGGAGTCGAGAGTATTGTCACAGCAGGAGGCGGGGATGGAGTAAGAGCCGACGATGCTCGAGATGCCGATATCGATGGCGCTCCTGTCTTTGTTGGGGTTATTGAAGCGAGCCTTCGCCCAGTCCCCAGATCCGGCGGCACCGCAACAGTGAAGCTGTAAGGCAAAAGTACAAGACAGGGACCATAGATTGCTGTCTAATTAAGAACCTGCGCATTTCGCTCGCTAAACATTACACCTGATTTAAGAGGCAATTTTTTAAATAGGACTAAAATGTCGAGTGGCTTAGCTACTTATTTAGCCTTTCACCGTCAACTTGCGAAAACCAATGAGCATCCCTCTCAGCCAGGCTCTAGAATTATAATTTTAATTCAATGGTTCTTTTAAAATAAGTTAACTTACGCATGGAGCCAGGGTTGCCACTCCAAAATTTTGAAGTAAAGCCATATTTTCTTTAAAATAAAGCCATTTTAAAGACCTACGTAAAAATATATAGACTGTATTGAGCAAGTCTTGTTACCTCCGGGAAGCTCGGGACATTGCGGGTAGAAAACATTTGCGAAGCTGAGCATCTCGGGGTAATTTATGTCGTCTAAAAGACCTGTACAGCAAATTTAGGGTTCTACCAGAACCTTTTTTATAATTCACCAAGAGTTGGTGTCCGTATATATTACTGCAAAAAGTACGAAAGTGTGTCTTTAGCTTCACTTGAACCGAATCGAAAGTTCCTTACAGTCATATTCGCTTTAGCACAAAGGCTTCGAGATTGTTTTCTTATACCAGAGTCATCACTCAAGGAGCTGGTAATAGTTTGACCCAAATACGTAAACTCTTGTGCTTCCTCAGTTACAGTACTTCACCATTCATTTTAAACCTAATATCAGCTGGCCGATTACAGCTTTTAGGATGAAATTGCATAACCTTAGTTTTCGTAACATTAAAAAGAATACCATGTTTCTGCGAATACACTTCGCAGACTTTTAGTAGCTGATCCAGACCTTTAACAGAGGGAATTATTAACACCATATCATCGGCATAAACTAAGTTATTTATCCTTGTGTTATCTATGCAACATCCCACCGTTGCCTCATTAAGTAAAGCAATTAATCCGTCAATATACACATTAAACAGCATAGGAGCTTTGTCTCTTACCCAGCAATAGAAGCCAAAACATTCGGATAGTACATTGCCCCACCTAACGGTAAAAGATTGGTGGGAATACCAAAATTTCAATAAATTTAATATGTACATGGGAACCTTCCTGTCGTCTAGTTTTTTAAATAAAATATTGTGGTTCACTATTATATGCCTTACTTATATCTAAGAAACAGCTATAAATAGTTGAATTACTGTCAATGTATTTAGATATTGTTTAAGTACATAGATACACAGGTCAGATGAGTGGGACCTTTCAACACCAAACTGATTAGATGTCCATAGGTAATCATTTAATCGGAGTAACAAGAGGTTTTCTAGTAATTTCGAGAAGCGGGAACCGACAGCAATAAGCCTGTAATTATTGCTGGATAGAATAACCTTACCTTACCTTACAAAGGTTCCGCGCGATGACTTCTCATTTCGCGAAGGTCAAGCTTGTCGCCCCCTCCTCTCGAGTTGTCCTGGTGAAGTAGTGAGTTGGACTCGCGCTCTCCACCTCACATAGCCAGGTACGCCCGGCTCATCGGGGATTGTTCTGAGCCAGGCGTCTAGTCTCCTTTTGAAGATTTCCACTGCAACTCCGTTTCTTAGGTCTTTGGGCAACTGATTAAACAGTTTTGGTCCTCTCACTACAAAACTATTTTCTTTCAGGGTTAAGGATGTTCCCTGTCTCGCCTTCAATTTGGGAATACGACACAGTCTACCGCTTCTACTTTCCACCGTTGTTTGGGGAGTTATGGGATTCAGAGTAAGATCAGGGACTAGTTTCTCCATTATTTTCCAAGTGTAAATAATGGTGTATCTCTCTCTTCTCCTTTCCAGTGAATATAGGTCTAGTTCTCGTAACCTTTCCCAGTAATTTAGTTCTTTGCACCCATTGATCTTGGCTGTGAAGCTTCTTTGGATCCCCTCCAGCTGTCTAATGTCTTCTTTTTTATATGGGGATGTTAGGACCAAGCAGTATTCCAATTTGGGTATTTATCAGGGTTTTCAGTAGAGGAATCATTACATTCCTATCCCTTCGTTTAAAGGTTCTCAATATCTGACCCGTTATTCTCTTTGCTCTGTTTACTGCTATCTTATTTTGTGTTTCAAATTTCGCATCATCTGTCATTACAACCCCTAAATCTTTTGCTCTGGAATTTCTCTGAATTTCCTGTCCATTTGGGGTATAATATTCCTTGGACTTTAGGTCTTCTCTTTTTCCGTACCGTAATAGCTGAAATTTCTCGGTGTTAAACTTCATATTGTTGTCTTCAGTCCACTTGTAGATTTTGTTTATGTCAGTTTGTAGAGATCCTATGTCTTCTGGGTTTCTTATTTTTCTACTGATCTTTGTGTCATCCGCAAAGGATGTTACTGTGTTGTCTCTGGTAACGTCCTCATCTATGTCAGTTAGCATGATTATGAAAAGTAGTGGAGCTAATACTGTTCCTTGTGGTACCGAGCTGAGGACTTCTGATTCTGATGAAGATACTCCTTGTACTGTAACGACTTGCCGCCGCTCACTAAGGAAATTATATATCCATTTCCCTACTTTTCCTGTTATTCCCATATATTTCAGTTTATTTATTATGATTCCGTGGTCCATGACTCCAGATTTGAAAAAATTTACTGGAGCACAGCTCTGAATTTACTTTTTTTCCCCTTACACCACTAGATAGGTTAATGATAGTAAACTCTTGAATTGACGACATACCAATTACAAATTGTTTTAGCTAAACATAATAATACAATAATGTACAGTTTATAACTCACCTTAAGTTTATTTATTCATTGCAGCAGCAACAGTGGACGATGTTAGACCTTGCATGTAGGCATTTGTTGTGAATTTACCGCCATGTATGCTTGGGCCAGCTTGGCCACTGATCAATGGCTTTCTGTGTGATCATTACAGCAGATCTAGTGCCCGGAGCTGGACCCTCCTTCACAATTCTGCACAGCTTAGTCAAATGAGATGGCTTAATGGATCCTTTGTGTTCAACAATGTAACCAAGAATGGAGAATGTCCCTTCAGCTGGTGCTTCACTCCAGGCAGTTGATCCATCTTTATCAAAATGCTTTAATCTCTCTGTGATTCCTTTCCACAGCTGTTCTATATATTCTGTCAGCCAATTTATCACTGAGTCTTTTGTAAAACTACTTTCAGATCTGGTTCTGGATGGTCTAGCAACTTCAGCAACCTGGTAGTAATCAGAACGTTTCTTGATGTATTTGTAAACTTCATTTAGGATGTAATCCTCAGCTGTTAGTTCCTTCTGCTGCCCTGTGGTATCGTGCTTAAATTCAGAAACTACATCATTTGCATTTCCTCCATTAGCTAATTTGGAAATTGTTTCCATCACTCTTAACATAACAGTTTTCCCTCCTTCTTTATAAAATATATTTTCTACAAATTCTGCACTAACTGTGGTTTTTTGAGCTACTTGCAACATAATCTTTGTTACATAGAAAATCAATACATAGAACTTGGCACTAATTTCTTTCTCTTGTGGATGATAAAAAAAAACACAATTTTCCACAAATCTGTCAAATTGATCAAATTCGTAATTAACCATGCGAGTATCAGATTTGAGTTTTGGTCTCTTAAAACCAATGATATTGTCAAGAACCATATTGGTATAGTCAAGGCCTGATCTCAGATTTGAAGAGTGATTCTGAATAAAGTCTAAAAGCTCACTTAGTTTACAAATTTTCTTCAATGCATCAACGTGGGCTCTGTTCACAAGATGCATTAAGTCCCATCGAAATTTGAAATTTTCTCCAAACAACTTTTTCATTTCGTTTTTAAATGGCTCGTTGTCCTTACAAAAAGCCTCATCTCCAACCATTCCAGATACCTTGGATTTAATTGCTTCTTCAGATAGTTTCAAGTGATTAGGAGACTTCAACACATCAAAAATTTCATTGGCCAAATAAACTCCTGATTTGCTGCGTACTAAATTTATCCCAGCAAGTTTTACAGTCTTATCTTCTTCACTCATAACTAATACAACTAGCATGCTTAATCCCAAAATTGTTCCAATGTCAGCTGTTATTGTTACTGAAGTTTGTTCTAAGAACCACTTTACAGTTTGTTCTTTAAGTTGATTATCTAATAGCTCACAAATTGTCTCGCACGCATGTGTGCTATGATTCAAATTTCCAACCTCACAACCTGACCTATGTAATACAGCTAGAAGTACTGGATATAGAGCCCATGCAGTGTTTGTTTTCATTATGTAGTATAAGATGTTGCCACATAAGTCTTCTATGCGTTTAGTAGTGTTCCGAGATGTTTTCATCACTTCATAACAGCAGCTCTTTGATGATGCTGAAGTTTAATTAAATGTCCTTCAGGTGGGTTTTCAGATTTCTAAACCATCTCTCTTGATTTTCTCCTTGTTTGCATACATAGGTTAAATCTTTAACATTGAAGTAACCTTTTATGTTAGAATGTTTGTCTGAAGCACATGCTTTGGGGTCTGTGCAAGCTATGCAATATAATGTAAACATTTTATCATCAGAAGCATCATCAATATCTTCTTGATTATCATCATCTTCATCCTCAACAGCTATATCTACATCAGGCATATTAGTGTCACTATTTGCAATGTTTTCCATTATATCACTTGGTACTGAAAATGGATCATCAGCATGCCCTAGATCCTTCTTTTCCACCAATTTGAATGTAGATTTGATCAAATCATTGTTCAGGATTTCTTGTATTGATTTACACTTGCTTAAATGGGCTATGGAAATGTCAAATTTGTTGCTTTTGCTTTATTAGATTTGGATGCAACACTTGAACTTGAAGGCATATTTTGACTCTTCTCTTTATTAACCACAACAGCTTGGTGAGTTTCTTTTGTTAGGCGCAAAATTGCATTCAATGTCTTCTGGATTTGGGAATTTTCAAATTCCTCTAAAGCAGTTTTGTTAGTCTGATGCGCAGATTCCTCACTTACCTTTTGTTTCTTAGGTGGAGGAGAAGCACTTTCTTCAGTCTGTGAAACATCTAGTGAAAAAGTTTCATTTTCTAGATTAGCAGTTGAAGAAGTTGGTTCATTTTTCTGAGGTCTAGCACTAGCACATTTTGTGAACAAACTAAATGACTGCTTTGCCGTATCTCTTTGCTGCACTTCATCCTGGTATTTCTTTACTGCAATATCTAAGCTGTGGGCCCAAACTCTGGGACCTCTTGTATTGTAACAAATATTTTTTTTGGAATTAAAATGTTCCTCCCAATTTTGCTTCTTTGAATATTTTTCTTGCATTGACCACAAAAGTAACCCCTTTTAACACCCTCACTTTTCTCTCCAACTTCATCAATATTAGGATCCATTATTGATTATTGACTACCTGAAAAAATACAAATAAGTAAAAGTTAGTAAATATAGTATGGTAAAAGTGGGTAAAAGTGAGTAAAAGTAAGTAAATATAGTACAATGAAAGTAAGTAAAAGTAAGTGCTTTAAACTTAGTAAAAGTAAGGAAGAGTAAGTAAAAGTAGGTAAGTTAAAGTAAGTAAAAGTAAGTTTAAACTTAACTAAACTTTTCAATTCTAGAGTCATGGTGGATTACTTAAAACCGCACAAGTAATTATCTGGCCAATTTATCAAACCTGGCCGAGATCAAGGAACATAGTCCAATCCTGATAATTTTATATTAAAAAAATATACGTTTTAATAAAATTTTAATTATCAAAACATTGAAGCTTAACAAAAAATAAAAATAATTGTTAAATATGGAATTACCAACTAAACTTAAAATAACTAAATTTGTAATTTAAAAAAATTGGTTTGTACAAGAACGTATACGCAAAAAAATTGCATAATGTCTAGCGGATGAACAAAACCCAAACCCAAATTTACTTTTTCTCATGGTCAAATTTACTGGAGCAATGCTCCCAAGATCCCAGGAATCTGGAGTCATGCCGTGGTCACACTTGTCGAACGCTTTAGCAAAGTCTGTGGACTTTCAAGTGAATCAATAATGTTGTTGTAGTGTTCCATTAGTTGTGATAGGCATGATCTGCCTGATCGAAACCCGTGTTGGTTATCATTGAATTTTTTCTGAGTTTCCAAAAAGTCATAGATTTTCTGTCTAACTATTCTTTCAAATATTTTAGTAAGATGAGATGTAAGCGACACTGGCCTATAGTTTTTGGCCTCGGATCGATCTCCTCCTTTGTATATTGGGACTATGTTCGCGCTCTTCAGGATGCCCGGTATTTCTCCCGTGTCTAATGATCGTCTCCATATCCAGTATAAGGGCTCAGCGATCGCATTCTTGCAGTTTTTGATCAGTGTGGCATTCCATTTATCCGGTCCTGCCGCTGAGTGTTTTTAGTTTCCCTGTATATATATATATATATATATATATATAATATAGATATATATATATATATATATATATATATATAGGGTGGGGCACGGGAACCAAGTGTTTTGGAATAATCAGGAAAATGATATTATTTTTGTAAAGAAAATATATTGGTAGAACAACATTCGTAAGAACATAGCATTTCATGTCATAATAATCATGTACCGAAATTATATCTGGCATATGATGTCCTTGGCCGTCGACGCATTGTTGAAGGCGTTTACGAAATTGGCCTCCACTCTTCCCAGCAGGTCTCTGTTGATTTGGATGATTTGTTGACGGATCGCTTCCTTCAATGCATCTAATGTACGGGGCTTGTCCTCGTAGACACGTGACTTGAGGTACCCCCATAGAAAGAAGTCACATGTGGACAAGTCAGGGGACCGAGGGGGCCGTGCAATGTCACCAAATCTCGAAATGAGATGGTTGGGAAACAGGGGGCGAAGAACAGCCATTGACGCTCTGGCGGTGTGTGGCGTGGCCCCATCTTGCTGAAACCACAAATGTCGACGAGCAATACGCCTTCTTCGTAACTCAGGGATGAAAAAGGTGTTCACCATCTCGATGTAACGCCCAGATGTTATGGTAACGGTAACCCCATTTTGTTCGAAAAAATAGGGACCGATGACGCCAACTTTCCCACCCGCGCACCAAACTGTAACCTTAGGGCTATGCAGCGGTTTTTCATGGAGTTGTCGCGGATTTTCAGCAGCCCAATACCGACAGTTTTGATTGTTGACGGCCCCATTAAGGTGGAAATGGGCTTCATCACTCATTACCACCATCATGTTTCATTCTGCTCATAAAGTGCAAGCATTTCCTGTGCAAAATTCAGTCGTTGGGGGCAATCGTTTACATTCAATTCCTGCACCATCGCTAACTTGTATGGGTGAAAATGTAATTCTTCATGCAAAATCCGTCTAACAGTACGATTGCTGATTCCGAGTGCAGCTGAATGTCTCCGAGCAGAGCGGCCTGGGCTTTGCAACATCGCTTGTCTGACCCTTTCAACGTTCTCTGGAGTACGCACAGTGCGTTGCGGCCCCTTCGGTTTTGTTTTCATTATTGAGCCTCCTGTTCGAAGATTGTTAACCCAACGTAAGATTGTGTCACGAGCGGGAACAGAGTCATTTCGATGAATGTTGAATCTGCGGCGAAACGCACGCTGACTGCTGTCACTGACTCGCCACTCCTAACAAAATGATCATACGCGAACATGCGGTGTTCTAACGTCCACTGCTCCATGATGGCACCTGAAAGATAAAGGTGAGTGTTAGTTAAAGTTAAATGCTATGAACCCAGGAATGGAATGCTACCTACCGCACGCCCCTCCCATTCCTAATGGCCGATATTTTTCTATTTCTACAAACCATATTTCATATTTTTCTCTTTCTACAGGCCATAATGTCTATGCTCGGGATGCCAATTTCCCGTCCACCATTCTGCTCAGTGACGAGGCTGTTTTTTATGGAAATGGTGAGGTAAATCGACAGAACACTCGCTACTGGTCTCAAAACAACCCTCACTGGTATACCTCTTCAAAGGAACAAGGTGCATCTCGGGTGATGGTATGGTGTAGCATTTGGAAAGATCGCATCATAGGCCCCCTCTTTTTCGATGAACATTTCACTGGAGGCTCAAGGAAGAAGCATTTCCCAGTGTCTTGAACGAAGAAGGAAATTTCCCAACATGGTTCCAGCAAGACGGCGCTCTTGCACATTACAGCACCCAAATAAGGGAATACCTGTACCAACAATTCTCTGGTCATTGGATAGGACGTCGAGGGCCTGTGGAATGACCAGCTAGAAGCCCGGATCTCACGCCACTAGATTTTTATCTCTGGGTCCACTTGAAAGCGCTGGTATGCGCAGAGAAAATTAGGTGTGTTGAACATTTGCGGCAGCGCATTATTGGGGCATGTAACACCATTACTCCTGACATCATTCACCGTGTGCTTGCTGACTGGGTATCACGTCTGAATTTGTGTATTGAAAACAATGGTGGACATATTGAGCACGTTCTGTAAATAAAAGCTTTTGTTTTGCCTTTTTTAATTACTTTTTCTATGATGCTGGACCTATGGGACACCCTATATATATATATATATATATATATATATATGTAAAGCAGTTTTCACTTTAGGTACTTCCCTCTTTTAGCAAATTTCGAGTTAGCACGGTTTGCCATGGTTTAGAAATAGAAAATGAGTCTCCAACGAAACTGCGCACGTGTGGGATGCGTCTGACCATATGATCAGTCTGTTTACCTCATGGTTACCTGGTGGCATCATCATTCTGTGCAAATACAGGCACTGTCTGTGCTTATTTAAAAGTAAACTGTATGGTATTACTGTGCTATACTAGGAGTTGAAGACTATGAAAGCAGCTTCAGGGTATTATTATTATGATCATTTACAAAAGCTAAGGCTGACGAAGACCCTAAGATGCACTATAAGGTTAGCCCGCGAGAAAGAAGAGAATAAGGGGTTACGTAAGTAGCAAAACCTATCATTTGTGGGTTAACATTCATTCAGAAAAAGAAAAACTTACCATCATCATCCGCCAGCCACTGCCGACAAGTCGGAAAAATAGCCGGAGAGAATAGGAAAGGGGCGAAAGATGAAAAGAAGTAAAATAAGAACGCTTACAAGCCATGCAGTCTTAATTCAAACACTGTCATACCATGCAAACTATAGACATGCAAGTAAAGAGAGGATATATATATATATATATACACCCCGTAAGGGGGTTCTAAGCTCGTGCTCTTGAGTGCTCTTTGTGCTCGTTTGTACGTGCTTGTTCCTGGAGGTTTCACGTGCGCCCTCCCGGCCCTAGCACCCAAGGATGATGGGGCTCGACCCTGCAGTCCTTGGTCTTTTTCCACTTCGACTGTCCCCTCCACCCTTTCTTTTTCCTCTGTCTTTCCTCTCACTTTTTCTTTGTTTTTCCGCCGAGATATGCCCTTTTAAATAGAGGCGAATTGGTTCTTCCCGAACTTAAAAAAAAAAAATATATATATATATATATATATATATATATATATTATATATATAATAATAATAAGAGGAGGGAGAAACCAGGGCTGTGGAGTCGGAGTCGTGGAGTCGGAAGCAATTTTGGTGCTGCTGGAGTCGGAGTCGGAGTCAGTAAAAATGTACCGACTTCGACCTCAATACAAATTTTAATAAAATATGTTTTTGTGTGTGATATCACTGGCAGCTATGGTGGTTAAACCACTTAAATAATAAACACAATGTTTTCCATTTCAGACACTAATGCCATTAATTCATTTTTTCTTTTCAGATATTTTTTATTTTTAATGCTTATTTAATTTCGAGTTCTTTCTAAATTTCACAAGTTTTTAACTTTCAAGTCTAAAACCCCTTTCACAATGGCAAAGACACTTCCAACAAAGTCTGCAGTTTTTGAATATTTTACAATAACCACAGATGGGAAACATTTCGTGTGTCAGTGTATGATAGATGATGATGATGATGGTGAAAAATTATGTGAAGCAAAAATCAGTGGTTTTACTGGCTCTGATAAAAATGCACCAACCAGAGCATCAAATTTGAAAAGACATTTGCAGCGTTTCCATCCCAAAATTTTAGTTGTTGTCATTGAGAAAAATAGTAATAAAAACCTTCCAACTACTTCAAAGTTAACAAAAGATCAGAAATCTACTGAACGACAAGCACCACTTACAAGATTCTTTACTACAGACAAAGTTACCGTAACAATGACCACAGAAAAGTTCAAGAAGCACATCATCGAACTGGTGGTAAGAAATGGTGTAGCCTTATCTTTATTTTCACAACCAGCCTTTCTAGGCCTAAATGGAGAAATGGCTAAGAAACTTGGAGTTTCTCTGGAAAGACAAAGTATCAGAAAAATTATAGTTGAAGAAGCCACAAATAAAAAGGAAGAACTTCGAAGAACTCTTAAGGGACGCTTCATGTTTATTAAAATGGATGCAGCCACGCGTCATAGAGTTAACTATTTTGCCATCAATGCTAGATTTGTTGATGAAAACAATAAAATGGTAACTCGGACATTGGGAGTAAAGGACACCGAGGCGCATCATGACAGCGACTATCTTCAGAAGTTAGTGGAGGAAGTTTTACAAGACTCTGTAATTAAGAAAGAGCAGATTCAATGTATTGTCACAGATAATGCTTCAAACATGCTAAGCACGATAGAAAAGCTGAATAAAGTTGATGAAGAAAAAATGGCTAATGAAGATGACATTCCTGAAACTGATTCTCAAACGGCACAAACAGAACAGAGCGATGAAATTTTAGATGATATTGTTGAAGAAGCATCTAAGCTCTTTCTAATCCAACATATGCGTTGTGTTGTACATACATTGCAGCTAGCAATAAGAGATGGATTGAAAGATCGCCATGCAGCTACTCTGATAGGCAAGTAGCCACTGCAGCCAGGACCTCTAAAATTGATGCTATTATCCAGAGACGTGCAGGAAAGGGAGCTATTTTGGATGAAGCGACACGCTGGGGGAGCACATATATGATGATTAAGCGTTTGCTTGATCTAAAACCCTTCCTAGAAGACATTGATAATCCCAATGTTTCACTAACTGAAATTCAATGGAGGGAGGTTACACAATTAGAAGCTCTGCTTGCTCACCCTTATACTGTCACCAAAAAGTTGCAAGCAGAGGATTTAACTCCTGGTACATTCCTATGGGAATGGAAAAATTTATTATTTCGTCTATTCCAAACTGAAGGATTAATTGCTGATGGAATTGTATCCTCAATGAAGAAAAGAGAGGGTCTGCTACTGGAAAATGAGATCTTATTAGCTGCTGTCTACATAGATCCAATGAACCGAATTTTGTTGACCTAAGAACAAATTGCTAAAGCAAGAGGCCCTCTGCGAGGTTGCAATTCGCATAAAAGGGCTATTACCTGAAAATCCTGAACCACAGGATGAAGATATGAGTAGTAAGTCCCTCTCATCCTCTTCAAATGATGAAGAATTAGACTTTCAAAAATATTTAGATAAAATTGAACGCTCAAAAGCAAAGCGTCGCCGCTTAAACGTGCATAGGCAACCTTTTGATGTTAAACTAATAAAATTTAAGCAAGATTTTTTGATGGCCTAAAAGAAGTGGAAAAATATGATCGCTCATCTAAACTGACAATACAAGAAGTCATCCCCGCATATCCAGAGATTTTAAGAGATACAGCTATGATAGTAACAGCCATGCCACCTACTCAGGTCAGTGTGGAGAGACTGTTTTCCGCACTGAAAATAATTAAATCAGATTTAAGGGCTTCAATGAAAGAGGATCTGGCAGAAGCAATTCTGTTCCTAAGAACAAGTTATTCGTAAATTTTAGATTTTCACCCTTGGCCTTAGTTTAATAAATTTTGCAGGAATACTTTTATATTTTGATTGCATTTAATGAAATTTTTATTTTGTCAGTCTTAAATTTAATTTTTTTTTTGTTTTATGCTCAATGAATTTTGTTTTTTCATAAATAAAAAATAAAAAAGCCATAATGGCATCGCTACAACCATTAGACTCAAACTTTGCAGGTTATGGGTTTAAAAAGTAGCCTGATGATTCACGTGGTGGTGATGAAATGCCTCTTGTGTAATTATCATCATCATAGATTTAGAATTAATATACCTTCGGAGTCGGAGTCGGATAGACAAAAAATTGAGGAGTCGGAGTCGGTTTTTTATGTGCCGACTCCACAGCCCTGGGAGAAACACTCATTTAGAATGCTTCTACACAGAACATGCGAGGCATTCACAGTATGCCAGCAGCTTCTATACCAGGCGTCGGCAACCCCTGGCACGCGTGCCAAACTTGGCACGCGAGGCATCTATCCTTGGCACGCGAAAAGATTTAATTTTTTTTTATAATTTTAAGATTAAAAAAAGAGAGGAAAAATACTACTCAAGACCATAAAATTATTTTTTTTAAAATGGAATTGGCACGCAACACCAAAAAGGTTGCCGACGCCTGTTCTATACAGTTCTGCTTAGAGGGTCAGTATGTGGTAAGATAAAAATACAATTTTTTTGATGTTGAAGTCACCAATACTTCACCTAAATGCCTGAAGCACTGTGCACGTGTACACTTAGCAATACCTACGTATGGTGTGATCTACATACCACATCACGTGACACACGTTTGTACTTTACATTATTCATTCATTAGAATTAGACTATAACAACTTAAAGTAACAAAGGCCTTCTTTGTTTATCCATTAGTAATTATACTCAATAAAGCCATTTTAAAGCTCCCCACACTGAATAAAGCCATATTAAAACCATTTTTTTCAGATTAAAAACTTAAAGCCAATACCTATAAAGCTTTTAAAGCCCTAGTAGCAAGCCTGCATGGAGCTACAAGCAGATTTCTGTATATGAATTTGCAGATTGTAGACATCATTAGACAAGGTGAAAGATGTTAACAGTTACCAACAACAGGTTATTAAAATATAGAACCGGCCTACCATTTGAAAAGATCCATATCTACTGACAACAAATTAATATTTACAACCAAGATTACATTCTGTCTATAGCTAAACCTCAGAAAGAACATAATGGCCTATGCTTTCATCATAAGTCTGTAACCTACTTTAAAGGAAAACGTATTAATAGTCCTACCCCCTGTTGCATAATATCCATCGCCTTGGTCTTGACGTCGTTGTACCCATAATACTCCTGGAATGAGGCTTTAAAGGAATTAATAGTGACGTCTTTGAACGCGTCTTTGTTAGTGTAGATCCACGTGCAAGCTGCCACTTGTCCAGCGAAAAGGACGAGAACCAGAGCAAAGAACTGCAAATCCAATTTTTAAAATCGTACAAGAAAATTTTAAACAAATGATTATCTCATCTTACGAGTGACAGATTCCCATCAATCAGCAACAAATCCAGATTAGCTACGGTTATTTTTATTTCAATATTTAAAACAAGGCTTATAAATGTATAAATCAAAAATTAGTGTTAGTTTCAAATTTTCTTAATTCAGATCTACTGAACAACGCGGATTACAAAATTACTGAAAATCTTAGAGAGTTCATCATAATGGTTAATCTATACGGTAGGTCTATGCTAAAATACTGTATTTTAAGGAAAACATTAGGTAGGTCTATGGTACAATTTTGTTAAGTGCTAAGTGATTTTTAAGTACCGGTACCGTACCGGTACCATTCAATGGGCTATCTAACATACCATAGTATATGAACTTACTCCAATAAAATCACTGTCCCTAAAAAGTTCTACAATTTGTTGCTAAATTCATCGCACGTTAACATTCCCTGATACAAACCTATTTACTACCTTATGTACCCAGAGGCTACAGTGTACCAAAGGCTACCAAAACTACAGGCCTTTCAACAGAGCCTCCGAACTGACCGTTGCCAGCATGCACTGCGACTCTTGTAGCGCTCCGCAGCACCCGAGAAATCCCATGATGGTCATGATGGTACCAATACCCATGAGGACGAAGATCACCCAGTTATACCCATCGACATCCTTGGCGACTGGGGCAACGATGGTCTCATCAAAGTAGATCCATAGCATCGTTCCTTGAAGAAGCAACCCTAGCAGCTGCCAAAGAAAAAATGAATACGGGTTAAGATCTACAGAATCAAAATCAGGTCTTAATCGTGCACTCCCTTTACTAAAATTATATTTAGCCTACGTATGATATTGTATATATAACCGCATTATCATCATACTGCCGTTATATTCGTGTAACAAAAGTAGAATAATTGCAGTAAGTACAAACTTAAAGTACGGATACGGATAAGGGGACTAATTTCTTTAAAGAAACTTCCTTAAAATGTTTTAATAACTGATTAATTGTCTAGACTTAGCCCAACAATTTAAATAATGAAGTAGGCGTGTTCTGACCTACGAATACAATCCTGTACAAGTAGTAGTAGTAGTAGTAGTAGTGTCGGCTTATACGGGTTCCAAACATATACGCAGACTATCGAGCGATGAATAGCCAAGCGTACTAATGACAGTACACTTAACAATTCAACACACAGTACATCTAACCAATGTTAACTTATAGGCCTAGGAAAAAACTGAAACGTAGGTATACGTTTCCTCCGCGCTTTTCGATTAAGTGGGAGGAAATTGGAGAGTTTCTTCTTAAATAGGCCCTGTACGCGTTATTATTATTATTATTCCTCCGAAAATTCTGAAGTATAAAACGAGAGAGCCATAATATTAGCTCGCCCATTTCTCCCCACTCCGTTACGCGAAACAGTCTCGCAGTCAGTCATTTAAAGGCTGCAAATGAAATTATACTCCCACGTACTCTTTTTCTTTTCCGATTGGCACTTAAACACTTCAGATACTGCTCTTAACTACGACTTGAACACTTTTACATCGTGAATATCGAATGAAATTTTAAAATATATGCAAATTTAAATACCTCTTACTGCCTTTTTTATGATCATCTTACGAAGCTATCTTGCAACTAGATTAATCTTCAGAACTATCACATCGTGGAGCAGGGACTAAAGTTCCCCATATGAAAACAATCATTGATATTTAAATTTGAGCTAACCAAACGTCACATTAAATTCATTTTCGATATTTACTCTCGATGAACTGGTACATAAATCCTCTCGTGTCAATGAAACACTATTGACTCAAGTCGTAAGAATTTGTTTAGATCTTTAGTGATTTAAAGGACGGTAAAAAGAATAATATGACAGTTCACTCGAATTAGGATCCTACATGACACCTGAGCGTTACATAATATCCAATCTCAGTCTTTAGTCTATCTGTCCATTGTAATACACCTTCACACTCTTAACAACAGTTAAGTTGGGTTTACAGATGTTACATTAATTTTCTCGTATAGCCTCCTCACTGGGATATGTGGGCGCGGGAACACACTTCCTGAACACAGTTTGGCATTGTGTGTGTGTGTGTGTGTGTGTGTTTTCTTAGTTTTGCAATTAAAAGAAATTTATTCCTTTTTCTTTCTTTCATTTTTCCGCTGCCAAAACAACTCATTTCAAAGGGCTAAGTATACAGTGTAAAAATTGTTGCTGAATGATATATATATATATATATATATATAAAATAGGTTTTATTTAATTAAAAGTGTAATTTAACCTTTGTTTTCTTCTAACATCTTCAGAAGATAAAGGAGTTAACCAGTGTACCATATTAAAGAATGAAAAAAAAAATTAATGTCAAACTAATGATTAATAAATTTTCCCATAACGAAATAAATTGCGCGCACAATTCATAATCTTCAAAACATGCCACAATACAGTCCCGTAGCCAGGACTTCCCAAAAGAGGTAGGGGGTGGGGGGGTAGAAAGGCGGACCACTTGGTGCAACGACCAGTCACTGCGGAGGTGGTTTAGAGTAGTTTGTAGTTTAAAAAAAAAAAAAAAAAAAAGTGTTTATTTACTAAATCATAATATTATAATATAATATCACATCAGAAGTTATAACTATGGTTACAAAAGTGGACCTTTCCCGTCAAGGGGCGGTCATTCAACCCCCCCTCCCTCCCCCACTGGCTACGGACCTGCAATAATAGGTTAACAATTTGCTTCTAGTTGAGCATTCAATGCAGTAGTATGTAATGGTCATAAAATACCATACGACCTACATAGCTACTATGATACTATCTTTGGAAGAGATACTAATTGGCAACTATCCATTCTAATTATCGCATATTCACGACAATGACACGAAATAAAGACCGAGAGCTAAAGATAAACTTTTTCTACTTCTTTCTTGGTTGGCTAATAATGCTTATACGTAATGGTTGGCTAATAAAGCTTATCATATAATATGTCGAGTGATTTATATATTACTATGGATTTAGCATAAATAATAATGGCTTCAACCCATGTGGTTTCAATTTAAATTTTATCAGTGCAGACCTCAGTTATGACACATCTACGAGTAGGTGAGTGGAATGAACTCTTAGGAAACGAATTAAAAAAAATATATATATATATACAGTATATATATATACGGGTGCGGCAAAAGTAACGGCCTTTTAATAATTGTACATCTTTTTTAAGGTGTATTGAGCCAACCACAAAATTAATTAAATTCCAGTTATTTTTTAGTTTTTACTGAGAAAGTACTTATTATTTTTCTTAAAAACCTTATTATTTCTCTTAAAATGCTGTAATTGATTTATTTCCTTCAATAAAAGAGAATAAACTAAAAAGGGCGTTATTTTTGCCGCACCCGATATATATATATATATATATACTGTATATATATATATATATATATATATATATATACTGATATATATATATATATATACTGTATATATATATATATATATATATATATAAAAAGAAAATACCAGAGTTTACATACATTTATGTATTCAATGAAATCACATGCAAAAAAAAAAAAAAAAAACGAAAAAACGGGTTTTCTGGAGAGGCTTTTATTTTAGGTTTAAAAAAAAGCCCACCCTGTAGCATTACCGTAAGTGTTCTATTCTAAACTTAAAAATAATGCTTTATCGAAGTGGTTCCTGCGCTTTTTCAGGCCTTGTCCTCATAAAATAACTTTGCATAGAATACATACCTTATATTCTTTATAAAAGATTTAAACGATCATTAAAATTTATTACATTGGTTCTAAAACAGTTTGTAAAAGAATTTAAAAAAAAAAAAAAATCGCACAAAAAATGGGAAATTCATTGGACAAACCGTGACTGTAATCCGACCATTCTACCCTCGTGACTATCCGGAAACCCCAGGGTTGGCAACACGATCGGTTTCCATTTCTGCAGCTTCAGTCGAACCCCACTTTGGGAACCTCTCATATCGTGTTGTTCAGTAGATAAAAGCAACAATGACATTACGTACAACGCAACGCAACAGAATACAAACCTAAGTTGAAATCTCGTTTGATAAAGGAATACTAATAAAAACCCAGGATTAAATGTAGCTACATTACTCGTTATTGCTCATCTCTCGTCTAATATTGATTTCTTTATATAGTATTGGTACCATACCTTCAATAATGACTATATATTAATCTTATTATTATGGATATAAAACACTAATAATTTAATAATTCTTATTCATGATTTACCTATTATTAATAATACGTAAGCTTTTATTTTTAATTAAGAGCCCAGTAAGCCTAAAGCTTAAGGACCAAATTAAATAGTTCAATTTCACAATTATGTTAAAACAAAAACAAAAATTGTAAAACTACTGCATTTATTTTACCAATACAATAAAGGTAATTTAATTCAGTAAATGTTTATTCTCATTAACAAAGGCCTATCTTCGGTGCCATACTTGTCACACAAAATAGTGTTCAGTAGTGGACTACTTGTATATATACAGCACGTTCAAAGGAGTGAGGAAAATGGCGAAGCGATAGAATAATAATCTATTAATATACGGATTGGCATAAGGTATATACTGTATATAGCCTATGAGCTTATAGCACTATCTATGTTCGTTTCGTAATTAGCTTTCCAAGAAATCGATGTAGAGTATATTGAACGATTTCCACACAAGTCTAAGTTTATTCTTTTCAATATGCCTACACTTAGTGTCCAAAATTACTTGGACAGATTCGAGTATGTATGTATGTGTGTGTGTGTGTTTGTATACGTATATGTATATGTATATTTCCTAGAATATTATTTACGTCTCCCTCAACATCACCATAGAAACCGGCAACACAAACCACGCTGCCAGGCGTTTAAAACTGTGTAATAAGCGCAGTCGGTGGTTGACGAGCAAGAAGGTTAAAATTTAAGATATACCTTTTCTTGCCTTCGTGCAGCCTACTTCTTTGTTCTTAAAGCGATCTTGTTCGGTAAAAACTTCATATTTCCAAAATTTAAGTTCGATTGTCCTTTGAGTTTAATTTACATTAGTTGAACTGTTTGAAAGGCTACTTTTAAAAATTATAATAGACCTTTCAACTTACTGGATTTCTTTAAGCGTTGATTTTTTAATTTGATTGTATATTTGTATTGTTAATAATTTATTTAGGTTAAGGATTTAGATTTAATTTGTTTATCGTTAGTTTTTGTTGTGTATTGGAATTAAAATGGGTTAGCCCACGTTGGTAGTGATCTACATTGCACTATAAACTAGCATCGTGTTGACTTGTTGGCGTTCCAATACTAGGTTTTTTCTTGTATTTGGTAGTTTTCTTTCATTATTACCCGTAGCTGTTGCCTCGTTCATTTGAAAAGATTCGTTATTAAGGATAGGTATTTCCAATTAATATGTAAAGTTATCATTGTCTAATTTATATAATAGAAACTACCTTAAGTTAATTCAGTAGAAAACCACTCCGTACTTGAGTCGCCCAAGACTGGGGCCTCATTTAGATCGCTCGAACAACGATCAGAGGCGGGCGCGGATTGGTAATAAAAAATTCCCACATATTGGTCCTAAGAACCGAATAGGTCTATATCCAGTCCAAGTTTATTCTCCTAGCATTATTAATTGAAGCGTTAATTATGGCTTCGTTAATAAGAATCAGAGGGGGTCATGGGGCCGCTGCCACTCATTTGCTTAAAGCGTTTAGATCCCTATTGGAACAGGGAGATATTTCAAAACCCAAACTCATCAGTTTCAGGGCAAACGTCAGAAACTCTCGGAGCTTGATGCCGAGATACAAGCGAGCTTGGGTGATTATAACATTGCCGGACATTATGGAAGACAATAAACGACAGTTTGACATTGTGGAATGTTTAAGTGAAGCCGAAGAGTTGCTTCATAAAATAGACTTGTCAAACAAACCCGAGGTTTCTCATCTGAACGGCAACCAGGGTATTAAATTGCGTTATAAAACTACATTCTTTCTCAGGAGACTCGCTTCAGTGGGAACATTTCTGGGATATTTTTAAATCTGTGGTACATAGCCGTGATGATATCTCGGGTGGCCAGAAATTTTCTTATTTAATGGGACAATTATCCGATGAGGCTCTTCAACTTTTGGAGATTCTCCACTACGGACGCCCACTATGAAGAGGTCATAACTCTATTGAGAGACCAACGGCAAACCTCATCGCATTATACAAGCGCATTTAAACCCTTTGTTTGATCTCAAAGAACCTAAACGGACTTCGGCTGAGTTATTGAAGTTCCGAGCAGCCTATGAGTGCTACTTGCGGGGCCTCAAAACTTTGAATACAAAGGTCGACGAAGCTGGATTCGTGTTTGCGGCATTATTGCTGCGGAAATTACCAGCGCAAATTCATGATAATTTAAACTGCGCGGCAAAGTCTGTTGTCTGAGAATTAACGTCTTTCAGATAAGCTATTGAAAAAGAACTCTCTTCTGCAGTCTGTGGAATCCAATGAGTACACCACAGAAAAGTTCTAAACCGAACGATGCTTAAACCTTCGACGACGAAGGGTAAAAAGGCTCTTTTCAGAAAAGTTCTACGTTGGGTATCTTTTCGGTATCTACAGGAAATAATAACGGTTACCATTCGATTTCTCGACTCTGTGAGCTGTGTTCTCAGAATCACAGGTTCTTTTGTGTCCAAACTATCCCTCACCAAAGGATAAATCTTGGAGAGCTAGTAATTTGTAACTATGCTGGAAGTGCATAGGTTCCTACACTCTGCGAAATATTGCCTTAGCAAGTTTAATTGTAAACACTGCGAAGGGTTACACCATACAGCTTTATGCTTTAACCCTTTGACGACCAGTATACGTTTCTTTGAACTTAAAAGTTTAAGTTTCATTGTTATTTACAATTAGATATTAGTAACTATAGTCACTTGAATGACCCATTTTTGGGTTAATTTTCCGACAACTAAACGATACCTGTATAAACATGTAGATGTATTTGTAGAAACGTTGCATCATTGTACAATTTATATTATTATTTCCGTTGGGACAAATATGTCCCGTGGTCCTCAAAGGGTTAAAGGCAAAGGAGGTCAGGATACGTCGCCCTGGAATACAGCTCAGTCGAAACCTAAACTAAACAGCAATACGGTGACAATTTCGGATGAATCGCATGATTCTACAGATTCAACCTTGTCTACAGTTGCAGTTGCTAAATCCACAAGATATAATGTACTGCCCACCGCCATGGTTGAAGTGGTAGCTCCAAAAGGAAATGTTTCACTCTGCGCATTGTTTGATCAAGGTTCGCAGAGGAGTTTTATCCTTAAATCCGTCGCCAAAGCGAATGGATCTACAGACTACTACTATTAAAAAGGATGCGTGTACTAGGATCGAAGGCTTTCAAAAGAAGGGCCGAGCTCGATCCTACGATATTACTGAAGTACCAATCTTGACCGATAAAGGAATTTTCTCCATGGAGGCCATTCTCATCGAGACTTTACCCTCGAATACTTACGCTCCTGGGCTTCAGGAGATTAGTTCTCATTTGCATGACTCCAGATTCCTGGGATCTTGGGAGCATTGCTCCAGTAAATTTGACCATGAGAAAAAGTAAATTTGGGTTTGGGTTTTGTTCATCCGCTAGACGTTATGCAATTTTTTTGCGTATACGTTCTTGTACAAACCAATTTTTTTAAATTACAAATTTAGTTATTTTAAGTTTAGTTGGTAATTCCATATTTAAAAATTATTTTTATTTTTTGTTAAGCTTCAATGTTTTGATAATTAAAATTTTATTAAAACGTATATTTTTTAATATAAAATTATCAGGATTGGACTATGTTCCATTGATCTCGGCCAGGTTTGATAAATTGGCCAGATAATTACTTGTGCGGTTTTAAGTAATCCACCATGACTCTAGAATTGAAAAGTTTAGTTAAGTTTAAACTTACTTTTACTTACTCTTCCTTACTTTTACTAAGTTTAAAGCACTTACTTTTACTTACTTTCATTGTACTATATTTACTTACTTTTACTCACTTTTACCATACTATATTTACTAACTTTTACTTATTTTGTATTTTTTCAGGTAGTCAATAATCAATAATGGATCCTAATATTGATGAAGTTGGAGAGAAAAGTGAGGGTGTTAAAAGGGGTTACTTTTGTGGTCAATGCAAGAACAAATATTCAAAGCAGCAAAACTGGGAGGAACATTTTAATTCCAAAAAAAAAATATTTGTTACAATACAAGAGGTCCCAGAGTTTGGGCCCACAGCTTAGATATTGCTGTAAAGAAATACCAGGATGAAGTGCAGCAAAGAGATACGGCAAAGCAGTCATTTAGTTTGTTCACAAAATGTGCTAGTGCTGGACCTCAGAAAAATGAACCAACTTCATCAACTGCTAATCTAGAAAATGAAACTTTTTCACTAGATGTTTCACAGACTGAAGAAAGTGCTTCTCCTCCACCTAAGAAACAAAAGGTAAGTGAGGAATCTGCGCATCAGACTAACAAAACTGCTTTAGAGGAATTTGAAAATTCCCAAATCCAGAAGACATTGAATGCAATTTTGCGCCTAACAAAAGAAACTCACCAAGCTGTTGTGGTTAATAAAGAGAAGAGTCAAAATATGCCTTCAAGTTCAAGTGTTGCATCCAAATCTAATAAAGCAAAAAGCAACAAATTTGACATTTCCATAGCCCATTTAAGCAAGTGTAAATCAATACAAGAAATCCTGAACAATGATTTGATCAAATCTACATTCAAATTGGTGGAAAAGAAGGATCTAGGGCATGCTGATGATTCATTTTCAGTACCAAGTGATATAATGGAAAACATTGCAAATAGTGACACTAATATGCCTGATGTAGATATAGCTGTTGAGGATGATGATGATGATGATAATCAAGAAGATATTGATGATGCTTCTGATGATAAAATGTTTACATTATATTGCATAGCTTGCACAGACCCCAAAGCATGTGCTTCAGACAAACATTCTAACATGAAAGGTTACTTCAATGTTAAAGATTTAACCTATGTATGCAAACAAGGAGAAAATCAAGAGAGATGGTTTAGAAATCTGAAAACCCACCTGAAGAGACATTTAATTAAACTTCAGCATCATCAAAGAGCTGCTGTTTATGAAGTGATGAAAAAATCTTCTCGGAACACTACTAAACGCACAGAAGACTTATGTGGCAACATCTTATACTGGGTGATCCAGATAAATGGGACCCATAAAAAAAAGCCAAATATTCTTAATATTTAATTCCTTTCATAAAAACTATATATCATTCGAAAGAGTAGAGTTACAAGTTTATTATGAAATATTTATTTTTTTAAAATGACTCCTTTCAAATGTGCTCCATTAGTTGCCAAGCATTCCAGTGTTCTCGCTTGTAAGTTCTGCATCACTTTTGCAAGAGTGTGCGGTGGTATGGAGGCCTTCAATTCTTGCAAGGTCGTTGGGTTATTTCTGTAGACCCTACTCTTTAAATATCCCCAGAGATAATAATCTAAGGGAGAAAAATCCGGAGACCTTGCGGGCCATTCAACGTCTCCAAATCTTGAGATTAACTCGCCTGGAAACGTTTGACGCAAAACTGCCATGCAGTTCCTCGTGGTATGGCAGGTAGCTCCGTCTTGTTGGAACCAGTGGTTTTCTAGACAAAGATCTCTTAATTTAGGAATAAGGAAATCGGTCAACATTTTTTCGTAGCGATCATCATTTACAGTGACCGTGTTTCCGGTGGAATCCTCGAAAAAGTACGGCCCTATGATCTGAGATGCAGTAAGACCACACCAAACAGTTACACGCTGACTATGCAACGGGACTTCGGTAATATTCAATGGATTTTCTGTTGCCCAGAAACGACAATTTTGTTTGTTTACAGTTCCATTCAAGTGAAAATGGGCTTCGTCTGACATAATCAAAGTTGCTAGAAAATTGGTGGTGTCATTTACCTTCTGTTGGATCCATTGAGAGAATTGTCGTCTTCGTGCGAAATCTCCATCGTTTAGTTGTTGCACTGTTTGAATTTTATATGGAAAGAGCATTAAATTTTGCTTGAATATACGGTGTTTTGTTCCATATCCAACTCCTAACAGCTGAGAAGCACGTCTGATGCTTATGTTAGGATTATCCTGTACAATTTCATGAGTTTTGTTAATGATCTCGTCTATCCTTGCTGTGCGCACTCTTCCAGTTGGTTTTCTTTTTCCAATGCTGCCAGTTAGGGAAAAATTTCTGACACACCGACGGATTACTTTCTTAGAAGGTGATTTTGACATCTGAAAATTTTTCTTGAAAGATCTTTGAGCTGAAACTACACTTCCATGCTCATAATATTGCTGTTATGAAACGCAGCTGTTCCACAGTCCATGCAGTCATCTTGAAGGGTTAGTTTTAACTAACACTTTTATTTTGTTTTGTATCTTATCTTGTCTTGTATTGTCAAAACCTATACAATCCTGTACAAACTTGTAACTATCCTCTTTCGAATGATGCGTATGATTTTATAAAAGGACTTATACTTTAAGAGTTACAGGGGTTTCTTTTGGGTCCCATTTCTCTGGATCACCCTTTACTACATAATGAAAACAAACACTGCATGGGCTCTATATCCAGTACTTCTAGCTGTATTACATAGGTCAGGTTGTGAGGTTGGAAATTTGAATCATAGCACACATGCGTGCGAGACAATTTGTGAGCTATTAGATAATCAACTTAAAGAACAAACTGTAAAGCGGTTCTTAGAACAAACTTCAGTAACAATAACAGCTGACATTGGAACAATTTTGGGATTAAGCATGCTAGTTGTATTAGTTATGAGTGAAGAAGATAAGACTGTAAAACTTGCTGGGATAAATTTAGTACGCAGCAAATCAGGAGTTTATTTGGCCAATGAAATTTTTGATGTGTTGAAGTCTCCTAATCACTTGAAACTATCTGAAGAAGCAATTAAATCCAAGGTATCTGGAATGGTTGGAGATGGGGCTTTTTGTAAGGACAACGAGCCATTTAAAAACGAAATGAAAAAGTTGTTTGGAGAAAATTTCAAATTTCGATGGGACTTAATGCATCTTGTGAACAGAGCCCACGTTGATGCATTGAAGAAAATTTGTAAACTAAGTGAGCTTTTAGACTTTATTCAGAATCACTCTTCAAATCTGAGATCAGGCCTTGACTATACCAATATGGTTCTTGACAATATCATTGGTTTTAAGAGACCAAAACTCAAATCTGATACTCGCATGGTTAATTACGAATTTGATCAATTTGACAGATTTGTGGAAAATTGTTTTTTTTTATCATCCACAAGAGAAAGAAATTAGTGCCAAGTTCTATGTATTGATTTCCTATGTAACAAAGATTATGTTGCAAGTAGCTCAAAAACCACAGTTAGTGCAGAATTTGTAGAAAATATATTTTATAAAGGAGGGAAAACTGTTATGTTAAGAGTGATGGAAACAATTTCCAAATTAGCTAATGGAGGAAATGCAAATGATGTAGTTTCTGAATTTAAGCACGATACCACAGGGCAGCAAAAGGAACTAACAGCTGAGGATTACATCCTAAATGAAGTTTACAAATACATCAAGAAACGTTCTGATTACTACCAGGTTGCTGAAGTTGCTAGACCATCCAGAACCAGATCTGAAAGTAGTTTTACAAAAGACTCAGTGATAAATTGGTTGACAGAATATATAGAACAGCTGTGGAAAGGAATCACAGAGAGATTAAAGCATTTTGATAAAGATGGATCAACTGCCTGGAGTGAAGCACCAGCTGAAGGGACATTCTCCATTCTTGGTTACATTGTTGAACACAAAGGATCCATTAAGCCATCTCATTTGACTAAGCTGTGCAGAATTGTGGAGGAGGGTCCAGCTCCAGGCACTAGATCTGCTGTAATGATCACACAGAAAGCCATGATCAGTGGCCAAGCATACATGGCGGTAAATTCACAACAAATGCCTACATGCAAGGTCTAACATCGTCCACTGTTGCTGCTGCAATGAATAAATAAACTTAAGGTGAGTTATAAACTGTACATTATTGTATTATTATGTTTAGCTAAAACAATTTGTAATTGGTATGTCGTCAATTCAAGAGTTTACTATCATTAACCTATCTAGTGGTGTAAGGGAAAAAAAAGTAAATTCAGAGCTGTGCTCCAGTAAATTTTTTTCAAATCTGGAGTCATGTGCTTCACTGTCTATGTCTATCAACATGATAATGAATAGGAGTGGAGGGCTAATACTGTTCCTTATGGAACTGAGCTGTGTACTTCCGATTCTGATGATATACTGTACTTGGATTTTTACGGTTTGCTGGCGTTCCCCGAGGAAGTTGTAGATCCATTTTCCCACTTTACTCGTTATCCTCGTATATTCCATTTTATGTACCATTAGGTTATGATCACTTATCGAATGTTTTAGCAAAATCCGTGTATATTACATTATAGTTAGCATTGCTCTCAATGCGTCTATAATATTGTTAGACAGGGTTTCAAAAAGTCTCACTACAGTTGGAAAATTTATTTATTATACATAGTTATAAATTAGTATTAGTTATAAATTTTTCCAAATGTACTGCGACTTTTTGAACACCCTGTAGTTCTCTATTGTGACGGGCACAATCTTCCTGATCGGAATCCGTGCTGGT